>CABHPQ010195529.1:0-23526 GCA_902168405.1 Peromyscus aztecus | reverse complement strand
TCTCTTCTCTTCTCTTCTCTTCTCTTCTCTTCTCTTCTCTTCTCTTCTCTTCTCTTCTCTTCTCTTCTCTTCTCTTCTCTTCTCTTCTCTTCTCTTCTCCTCTCCTCTCCTCTCCTCTCCTCTCCCCTCCCCTCCCCTCCCCTCCCCTTCCCTCCCCTCCCCTTCCCTTCCCTTCCCTTCTCTTCTCTCTTCCCCCCTCTTCCCTCCTCTCCTCTCCTTTCCTCTCCTCTTCTCCCCTCTCTTTCCTCTTCCTGTGTTCTCAAATCTGTGCCTTCTCAGCCATCCTGCAGAAGACTCTGTAGGGACCCCTATGAATCTTAGTAGGTAGAGAAGCCGCCATTCTGGGGAACTCATCAGGAAAGCGTCCAGGCTTGCTTTGGACAGACTCTACTTGGTGTCTTGGTTGCTCTTGAGCTAATGCAATGCCCATGGAAGGGTAGAGTGACTAGTTTTATGTCCCAAATGTTGTACAGTGTGTCCTGTGGGAACCTCAGCATTTGTCTGTGGAAGGGATTTCCTGAGTTGAGCCTGTGAACAGCTCAGAGAATAGACAAGTTGTTCGGGTCACACAGAAGAAATATTTGAAGAAACTACAGGAGGAAAAAGGTCAATGGCTCAATCATATTGGAAAGGTCAGACTTGTTTTGCTATTGCCCTGGGAATTCAGTGTCAGTGTGTGACTTGGGGGGGGGGGGCAGAAGCACTCAGACTGTCATGGTTTGGATATAAAATGTCCCCCAAATAGGGTCCTGTGTTGAAGTCTTGGTTCCGAGCTGGTGGATCTAATATCAGAGATGGGATTGACTCATGAGGCCTCTGGGTAACTCATTAAGGACTCACATTTTGATGGCAGTTTTTGGGGGTGGTGTAACTACAAAGTGGGGCCTGGTTGAAGGGAGTGCGTCATGAGTGGGTGTGCCCTTTGACACACTTCTCCTTTAGCCTCTTCCTCTTCCTCTGCTTCCAGGCAGCCATGACGTGAGGGCCTTTGCCTCTCCACACACTCCTGCAGCCACAATATCTGCCTCACTGCAGGTGGCCAAGCAGGAACCAAAACCTCAGAAAACAGAGCAGAATCACCTTTCCCCTTTAAGTGGATTTTGTCAGGTATACTGTCGTGAGCTTGGACTAATATGCAGATTGTAGCTGAAGTATCACTGGACCTGGGTCTGGAAAACTCTGTGTCCTGTTCCAGCCCCATCTGCTTGGGGGACACAGCTTCACTGTGACTTGTCCATCATGGGGTGGGGGTGGGGAGCCCCACCCAATGCAGATCATTCTAGGGCTGGCCTCCCTCCTTGTGATGCTGCCCTGGTAGGCTCCACCAGCTGCCTTTTCATCTCAGGACTGTGGGTCCATCCAGGCACAGAGTACCAGCTGACTCCTTACTTGCTCTGCCTCCCACACTGAAGCCAGGATGTCCTGGCAGTTGTTTAGTAATGATGGCTGGGATGGCTGGCTGGGGGAAGTTCCCCCCACTCCCCTGCCGCCCATTCTTTCCTTTCTTTGTCTTTTAGATCTCTTTTCTCTCCTCGCTCTCCTCTGTGTGTGCCCATTTGCCGTCATACAGATGCAGTGTGCTGTGGTGTGCATGCAGAAGACAGAGGGCAACCTCAGGTCCTCACCTTCCAAAGGGTTAATTGTTTGCTATTGCCTAAGCCCGGTCAGCTGAGCTTCTGGAAATTCTCCTGTGTTTGTCCCCATCTCCCTACAGGAATTCTGGGATTACAGACCTGCATGACTGTGTCCAAACTCAGGCATTCACCCTTGCACTGCAGGTGCATCTCCCCAGCCCCCTGTTGTGTTCTGGACACTAGGGGCTTGCTCCAGGCTCCTGCTTTCTCTGCTCTGACTTCCCATTTCCTTCATGGGGACATGGCAGCTGGGGCACAGGGCAGTTTTCATCCCATGAGCCTTGGGGATTTCTATGGGCATCCTGAAGCTGGGCATCTTCCTGAAACCCAAAGCACTGTCAATATTCTCTGCTTAGCTCAGAGCTTCCCCTCCAACGCACCCCACCACGGGCCCCTCAATCCATACCGTAAAATGTACAATGTCAGTTTGATCGACTCTGGGTCCTGCTGAGTACTTAATCCTTATTTAAAGCTGATGTTTATTTTATTTTGGAGTTTAAATTAATCAGCCTCAGGATACAAAATTAGATAAGGCAGGGATTTAACTCCCCTGGAAGGAATCATTTCATATCGAGCCTTCGTGCCTCTGGCTGCCAGGGGCTGTGTTCATATCTTCCTTTGCAGAGCTGTCCGGGCAGATGGACACTCTCTTTCCTCACTGTCCTCCCAGCTGAGGCACAGCCTGCCAGGAGGCAAGATGTGAAATCCATGCTGCTTCAGCATAGCAGAACTAAATCCCACAAAAGGGAGGTGAGATAATGCACAGGAGGGAAAAAGAGAAGAAGAAAAGAAGCCGGGAGGGTGCTGCCTCCCGCAGACAAGCATTGTTGCTACCCAGGCACGCTATTCTTCATGTGACACCAATGCTTAAAATGTATGTGCTGGACAAGGCAGCACATACATTTTAAGACGGCAGGCTAATCATGGACCCGTGTGACTGCCTGTGGGTGCGGCCGGGGAAGTGTGGATGGGGTTGCCCGTTTGATTCCTTCCTTTCTCACCCCTCCCTGCTTTCCTCACGCTGATGGACATCTGTGTGTGTGTGTGTGTGTGTGTGTGTGTGTGTGTAAGCTAGAGAGTGCCCTTTGTTGTTGTTCTCAGTTGTTGTCCACTTTTTTTTTTTTGAGACAAGGACTTTCCAATTAGGCTAGGTTGATGTTGTAAGGATTTCCTCCTGTGTTGTGGGACCAGGCAGTGTCTACCTCATCCTAAGGTCACAACAACAAACCTTAGTGAGTTTATTAGGTTTATTTATAGAGCAGTGGGCAAGGGGTTATGGACAGCAGAGCGGGTGACCCTAAAGGCAGACACACCCAGCGTGGATGATGACTTCACCACGACTGAATAGATGGCCCCCTTCCCTAGTGGTTCCCAGGCCACATAGTCTAGACCTTTCCTGAGACCTCTTTCCACAAGCCATTAGGTCAGTGTTGCATACAGCTTGTTGGGGGACGGTGGCTGAATTCTGAATTCCCAAGACTTCCCTGTCCCCTCCTGTGAGGGGCATCAATAGTCAACAAGTCCAACGGTGATGAGCTTTTGCAAGTGGGCACAACTGAACTCAAGACGGTGGTTGTTTGGGTTGGAGGAGAGCATCAGTGGCTAGCCAACGAGCCCCAGGAACCTGCCTGTCTCTAGCTCCCTAGTGCTGGGAGTGCAAGCCTGTGCCATCATGTCCACTCTTTCCACCTAGGGTTCTGGGCATTAAACTCAAGTCCTCATTATTAAGTAGCAAGCACTTTGCAGACTGAGTTTTCTCCACAGTTTTTTCCTTCCGTGTGTGTGGTGTACGTGTGTATGTCTGTGTATGGGCATATGTGCATGTGTCTGTATACATGCCTGTGAGTATGAGGCCCCAAGTTGATGTCCGGCGTCTTACTCAGTAATTCTCCACTTTAAAAAACATTGAGATAGGATCTCTTGCTGAGCTCAGGGCTAGCCAATTCAGACTAGTCTAGTTAGTTGGCTTTTCCTAGGGATCCCAGGTGTCTGTCCTTCAAGTGCTGGGATTATAGGGGCCCCCGTACTTGCCCAGCTTTGACTGGTCTGGAGGTCTGCACTGTTACCCTCACTCTCACAGTAGGGGTTTTATCTACTGAACCATTTCCCAACACCCCACCCAGGTGGTTTTAAGGCAGTGGTTCTCAACCTTCCTAGTGCCATGACCCTTTAATACAGTTCCTCACTTTGTGGTGACCCCCAACCATGAAATTGTTTTGGTTGCTACTTTGTAACTGTAATTTGCTGCTGTCATGAACCGTAAATATCTGATGTGCAACCCCTGTGAAGGGGTTGTTCATCCCCGAAGGGGTCACGACTCAGGTTGAGAACCGCTGTTTTAAGGGACTACCGCACTGCAGGTTCAGCTGGGGATCAAGTGCCCACCAATCCAGCCTTCCTGCCTCTCCTCCCCAGTGCGCTCCCACCCGATGGGCATCTTCTCCGCTCTGCACCACACTGAGCTTGCAGGTGCATTAAACAACGTGCCATCTTTGTGTTTGTTTTTGGAACTTGAGACAAACAGTTCATCTAAACTGTCCTGCAGTTTGCTTTTCCTGCTGACATACTGCCCGCTGATGGGTGTGGAATGACATCCCATTGCGACTTTCCATTTGCAGGGCCTAGCGGCTCAATGGCTGAGCGCCTGCCTGGTGTTCAGTGGCCCCTGAGGTTTTCTGCTTCTTTTCCCCCTTTTTCCCATTTTCCCAGCAGGGTTTGGTTTATAACGTGGGTGGCAGGGCTTTCCTGTCCCACGTGTTACAAATCCACTCTCCTGTTTGAACACCGTCTTTGTCTTCTCACTATTCGCAGCCTCCTTTGTTAGAGAGGGTTCTCCCTCCACTCTAGTCAGACTTGTCTGTTTTTCTTCATGGCGTGTGCCTTTTGTGCCTTATAAAGTCTTTCTTTAGTGCCATAATATATTGTCTCCTGTTTTCTCCTGTGAAAAGGAAATGTGCCACTCACTTTTAAGTCTTCAAATCTCTAGTTATTCTTCCAACCAACAGGATGTGCAAGGTGGGAAACTATACTGTGGACTCTTGCAGTCTAACAGGAGACCACAGTGGGCTAGCTGGCACTGAGTGACCCTCTTTCTCCTGGGGCAGGGCCTTCCAGGACTTTCTCTTAGTGACTGCAGTTCCACAGGACACAGAGGGAAGTGTGGCAGTGTTTCCAGACCTGGCCTTCCCCTATTTTCCCTGGAAGTCAGGGGCAGGAAGCTGGTGATTGGAGCCCATCTACATATTATATATTACCTGCTTTCACTGGTTTTCAGCCTTCTCAGGCTGGATGGTTGTGTCCCCTCCTCAAGTCCTAGAATGTACCTTTTTGTCTAGGTGTCCTGACCTGGAGGATTCTGACCCCTAAGGACCAGATGAACTCCACAGACTCAGGCCTCAGTTCATGGGTCTGTTCCAGCTCTTGACTCATTAACCAACAGAGGCTTTTCCCATCTCTGCCATGTCTAGAGCCTTTGTTCTCTTATATATTCACCACCCATTTCTTTAAAAAAGTTTTATTTTTATTATTTTAAATTATTTGTGTATGTGTGCTCGCTCTCTGTATGTGTGTGTGTGTGTGTGTGTGTGTGTGTGTGTGTGTGTGTGTATGCATGTGAGTTGCAGCACCATTGGCCATTGGAGGTCAGAAGAGGACATCAGATATCATGGAGCTGGAGTCACTGGCGGTCGTGAGTTACTCAAGGTGGGTGCTGAGACCCAAACTCAGGTTTGCAAGAGCGGTACATATTCTTAACTGGTGAGCCATCTCTCTAGCCCCTCTCCCCTCCCTTCTTCCAGGGCATCCCCTTAACCACCCCTAATCCATTCATTCTTCAGTTGATCATGTCCTGCTGCAGATGCACAGTCCACATGCTCTAGTGTGGGAGGCTGAAGTCAGTCCAGCCTACCATGTTCCCCCTTCAGAACCTACCAGCACCAGAGTTCAGCACACTTAAATTCTCTCCCTTGTCCTGAAGGAGGCTACATGCTGAGAATTAGCTGTTATAAGAACTTTTACTCCCACCGTCGCTGTGTGATGGGCCTCAGGATAATCATGTTATAGGGGTTAGGCAGCTCCCCAGACACCAAACTCTCAACACAAAGGAGAATTAGTACCCCGGGAGGGCAAGCAAGCGGCAGGTGCCTGCCTCTGGATTGGGCAAAGGCAGACAGTAAGCAGCAGCAACAGCAGGTGGGTTTTTTCGGTTGTTGTTTTCATTTTTTTTTTTTTTTTGATTTTTTTTTTTCCAGGAGTGGATTTTTAAGGAGAAAAAGGGGGAGTCTGTGCTTTGGTGAGCTGGTAAATCCCAACTGGACGTGTTAGCCAAATAGTGAATTTTGGTTGCTGGTCCTTGGTGTTTTGTCTTGGGAATGAGTCAGTGGTCGGATAAAGGAACGGACCTTGGGGCTAGCTTAGGACTGTAATCTAATGGTTTTTAGTAAGGGACAGAGAAGAGTAAAGGGTGAAACCTGTCGGTGCCATGTTTACGAGGCTCGGGCCTGCTAGAACCCTCCACATGCCCCATGCCTTGGTGTTTCAGCCCCACAGAAGTCTTCTGTTAGAACCTGGTGAATAACAAGGGCGGGGAAGCAGTGTCCCCTTCCCGCATTTCTCTGCTAGTCACAGAGGGTGACACCTGTGTTTAGCCAGCCACACGAGGAGGGAGGACAGGCAAGCGGTGGCACAGAGCGGGTTCATGGGCTTTAGGAAAGGACATCAGTGCACAGCGAGACCAGGAAGTGCTGTCTCTGGCCACAGGTGAGGAAGCTGAGATATGAACATATGAGGATTAGGAATGTCCAGCTTGGGCCCACTGGGAGTGTGGGCAATTGAAGCCGCACAGCAGGCTGGACAGGGAGTCTAATAGAAAGGATTAGTCACTCTAATGAATGAGTTACCGCAGCAGAGAGAGATCTGCCTGGCGCCCTAGGGCTGTGAGAGACTGAGGAAGGACAGGTTTGGATGGCATTCAGGTGCCCTGGGAGAGTGTGACTCAGTCCATAGGATTAGAGATGTCAAGATGAGGCCAGGTGCTGGGTCTGGGACTAGAACACCTGGAGTGTGGGTGGGGGACAGTGGGCAGGCGCTCTGGCCACCTTTGCTGAGCAGGGGTCTTCAGAGCCATTTAGTCAGAATGGGTCTTGCAGGAGGAATGACAGGGTAGCAGAGACCCTCTGGGCACAGGTGACTCTGTGCAAGCTGCAGGGGACTTGCAGACAGGCTCTGGACACCTTCCTGGTCACCTGCAGACCACACAGGCCTCGTGGGGTCTTGTTTCTCATGCTGACAGGCTGCAGTGGGATTGTGTCTGCGTCCAAGATCCCTGCCCTGTGCTGCCTCCCCGGAGAGATTCTACTCACACACTTAACACCAGCTTGGGCTAAAAGAACAGTAAAGGACTCTGTTGTTTAGGCAGTGATCACGTTGCAAGGTGCTTAGGTGCTAGGAGGGAGTGACTAGGTGCCTGACTCAGGAGACATTGGCTCAGAGGAAGGTGAGGGGCTGGGAGGAAGGAGAAGGAGCCAATTGGGCTGCACATGAAGGATTCACATCTTTGTCCAAGATCAGCCCATTTGTGAGCTGGCTCTCATCTCTCCATTCAGGCACAGCCTCAGAGTTATTTCCTACAGCAGCCTGTGAGCAGATGGGCTGTGGGTCCCTTCACGGCAGGAGACTGAAGAAACAGTATGGGGCTTATTGTGTTTTCTTTGCTCAGCCTCCGGAACGGTGGGAACATCTTTCGGGATGAGGGGCCATCTGTTTCAGTCTCTGAATAGTTACAGTGTGCAGAGACCTCTGTTGACCTGTGATGGACATAAAACCCATGTGAGGAGTCAGCTTTGTTGTTGAAGCCCCCAAGCTTTCTGGGGATACTTGTTACAGCAGCGTTACGGGGCCTATGCCGCTCGACACTGGGTCTAACCAAATTCTGACGCAGTCCTGTGAGATCAGCAGTTTTTAATCCTTATTTCACAAACAAAGAAAGTGAGTTTCAGGGAGTCCAGCAAGGTAACTATACTCACCCCACGGAGGGGGTTGGAGCTGAAGGCAAGACTGACTTCAAAGACTAGAGTGGGGATTACCATTAATTACGGCGTTTACTGCTCCTAGGGAACTGATGTGTGAGTCATGCCATGTGGGGAAAGGTTTCTGGTTGAGAGACAGGAAGAGGATTAAAACTCCACACAGCACACTCATCCTTTTGTAGAAATACCCAGTCATTTCAAGTGTGGCGATGCAGAAGTGGGTTCTTGAGCCAGAAGAGCCTCTCGGTTTAAACTGGGATTATTTCAGTGACTCGGAGATCACCATCCTCCAGTTCCTGCGAGCCCAGCCTGGGGATCGGGATGTAGGTGGCTGGTGTGACTGAGGGCTTGTGGGCACAGAGGCCTTGGATCTCTTCCTGCACCCATGTTTCTTCAGTTGTCACTCATACGCGCTGGTGCTGCTGAGCAGAAGAGGGCAAGTGGTCTGTGTCCCTCAGCACAGTCCTCCCTCTCCTGCCCCATAGCAGCACAGGGCACCACTCCATGACTCTACAGTGCAGCTGCTCACCTGTGCCACTCTCCCTGCACAAGGCAACCTCACCTCAGAACCTGAAGTTCTCTCTGCCTGTACATGGCAGGCGCTCTGCAGATACATGAAGAAGAGAGGGAAATACAAGTTACATAAGCACACATTCCTCTCCACTTATGAGCCAGGTACACATACACACACACACACACACACACACACACACACACACACACACCCTGGACAGGCTCACTTGCATGTGTCAAAGACATGTGCACACAGAGCAAGACATGCGTGTGAGTGTGCATGCACACATCATCATTTGCTTCCAGGATACACACTTGCACAAGCACGTGTACACACATGCATGTACATGTACTCACCGGCATGTGCTTCTAGGTCACACACACACTTACACATGCACATACATGTACACACATGCAGGTGCACACATTCACATACACATATATGCATACATCAACATATGCTTCCAGGCCGCACATGCACACACCTGTACACACATGCAGACTTGTGTATGTATATGCACATGTATGCAGTCCTGCTTGTGGTTGTTGGGAAGGAAGGCTGGTCCTTGGGTGGAATTTTTTCCCTGAGCCATGATACCTTCATTTCCTGTCTCTGTCCTTACCACCAACTGGCTGGGAAAGACCGTTTTGCACAGTCCTGGGCTTTATTGGCCCCTCCATTCATATTTTATGGGCCAGTGCTTATTTTCCAGGTGGTTTTAATTTAGCTGTCAAATGCCAGGGTCTGAGGCAGGAGGAAAGCTCAAGGGTTGCTGAGTTTGGCTGACCCTTCAGTGGACCTCCACACTCCAGTCCAGATCTGCTGATCCCGGTGTGCCTTAAACGCTAAGCACTTTCCTGGCTGCGTTGTGCTCACAGGGGAGGGTGGGGGCTGGGCTAGGAGCTGCCTGAGTGGAAGGACGCTGTGGTTAACTCTTTCCCATTGGCAACACCACCCTGCTCAGGACCAGGCTCCAGGGTTCCTTGCTGTAGACAACACTGTCTTCACTCACAAAGGCAGGCCCCTGGTAGGAAGATTTAGAGGGGGATGGGGCAGGAGTTAGTTCTAGATAGTCTTCTGGAAGGGAGGTGGCTTTGGGGAGCAGCCGACAGCTCTCAGAAGATGCCTCCAGTGTCCTGGAGCGTGTGACAGGCAACACTGGACACAAAGGTGAGTCAGCCTTGATCTCTTGCGGTCAGTTTTTGTTAATGCAGCATGGCTGAGCAGGGGCTGACTGATGAAGGACTGAGGCACCTCCCTGCTGAGGGCCTCTTGGGACAGCTGCTCTCGGTTCTTCTCTTTGATATGGGCCCAGCTTGTGCCTCTGACCCCTGGCTGGGTAACAGAGTATCTTCAGGAGATATTCAGTGGAGACAGGAGGAGGAGGAAGATGGCAGAGGTCATTCCAGTGCAAGGCAATTATCCCCAGGTGTCTCAGGCCATCTTATAATAGCAGCGTTATTTATTAATGTGTTAATCAATGCTATCTTCCTGGGTAATTGCCTGGCCAGAGGGACCGAGTGTGCTTCCTAACAAGCAGCCATTAGATGCTCTAGGGTTGGCTGTCATTCTTTCCACATCCATAGACTGCTGCCCTGGCGTGCTCTTGATCTGGACGGATGGGTTCAGACTGGAGGTCAGAGGTGGGAGGGTTCCCAGCAACGGCAGCAAAGGCTGTGTCTCCTTAGAAAGAGGAATAGTTGTCCCCTTTTCCACGGCCACTTCAGGCACCCTCTCCACACCACACACTTCTGTAGCATAATCCTTGTGCCAGGAAAAGCACTATGGTAGTTGAACAGAAGCCTGGCACACACTGTCTGGGGTTGGGCCACCTGATGTTCCTGGGGGCTCTGTGACCTTGTAAGGCTTGCTTCATTTCTTTTCAAGTTCCTTGTAGACAGAGGTTGCTGATCTGGCTGTCACTTTGTGAGGACAAGGATGTTCACTCACATGGGGAGCACCAAGAACAACAAGGCCCAAAACACTGGTGTCCCATTCTCCATACGGGCAGGACAAGGCACATTGAGGTTACAGGACTCGCCTGAAGTTATCTGGCTAGACACTGGTATAGCTAGCAGGGAAACCAGGTCCTGGACTCTGGAGCCTCTCATGCACTCATCACACCCCAGTGCTTCAGAACGCCCAGTGACAGCCTTCCTAACGAATTCCCACTGAGGAAGCAGTGGCCATGGTGTCTGCTAAGGAGCCTCCCACCTCCCTTCTCAACCCTTCCCTGCCTGCTGCCTCTCCTTCTCTTTTCTGGGTACCGATTGTGGCTCAGCATCCTGTCAGTCCATCCTCTGACCCCTCTCTTCATCTTCCTCCACTCTCATGAAGGCCTTGGAAGGGACAACAGCATCTGTAGCTAAAGACACATGTGTGTGGGAACCAGCCCTTGTCATCTGTCTTGAGTCCATAGACTCCCACTGCCACAGGCCAACGTTGAAGACATGGAGTTAGGAGATGGAGAGGAGTCATCCCATTTCCTGTCACAGTCAATCTTCTGTCTCTGAGTTGCTACCATGTAGTGGGGTTGCCATGGAAACGGGGAGACCTCGAAACAGGACAGGTGGGGTACTATGACTACCCTACTCTAATTCCTGTGCTGCAATAAAATATCCCAAGAAAAAGTAACTTAGAGGAGACAGTTTGTTTCAGCCCACAAGTCCAGGCTATAATCTGTCATTTTGGGGACATTAGGGTGACAGGTGCTTGAGACTGCTGGTCACATCACATGCTTACTCACTTGCTTGTGCTCACCTCCATTATCCACTCTTAGATAGCTCAGGGAATGCCTAGGGAATGATGCCACCCATAGTGGGCTGGGTCTTCCCATATAAAATAACTTAATCAAAACAATCCCCCTACAAACATGCCCACAGGCCAACTTGGTCTAGATAGTCCTTCCTATAGATTCTCTTTCCTGGTGCTTCTAGGGTATGTGAAGTTGACAGGTAAGGCTTAACCATCTCAATGGCCAAACAGAAAACATCTGGGTTCCCCATCAATACCGGATCCATTTGAAAGTCTGGCAGATACACCGAGGGCCATGTGTGTCCATGGCCTGTGTTATCACTGAAGGCCGTGTGGATGTATGCTGTCCCTGCCATCATCAGAAACCCCGTGCAAGTCCATGATCTGTGTTGCCGCTGACCGCAAAGGGCAAGGGTGGTTCTTTTGCAGTGGTATGGATGAGCCACAGTTGAGAATGAGAGATATAGATGACTTCCGTGACAACCTCTCCCCCCAACCCCTCCCCCCAAAGAAACAATCTAGACAGGAAACCACTGAGAGAACTCTTAAAAATTGTGATAAGGATGCTGAAGTGTAGCCCCCCACAATTGATGGCTTCTGGTGCGGGTGAGGAAGGACTCAGTTTTCTTTAAGGGGCTGACCACTGGGGGTTTGACCATACTCTAGTGAGTACATGGGCAACACAGATTGGACTTAGTATATATTTTTTCTTTTTTTTTCTCCATTTTTCTTTGGGTGAGGAGGACAGGTTGCAAGGTTGGGGGGGGGATTGGCCCTGAGAGGACTGGGAAGTGAGTGTGACGGGGTGCATTATGTAAGATTCTTAAATAATCAATAAAAATATTATGCTAAAAAAGAAAGTCTGGCATTGTAAGCAGTGTGTGGTCCCATCCTCCAGACACAGTGTGTTGGGGGTATCCAACCATGCCCAGTGTTGTGTGAACACATCCATGTCCACTTTGTATGAAATTGTGACATGACTTTGCAGTCCATGAGTCTATGCTGGGGAATTGTTCAGCTGAGTTGTATTTCAGTTCCTTTCCCACCGCTGTGATCAAATTTTCTGACTAAGGTGACAAAGGTTGAGACCACAGTTCGAGGACACTGTACCCGTGACAGGGAAGGACTGTGGAGTGAGTGTGAGGCGGCTGCTCACATCTCATTCACAGTCAGGATTAGAAAGACTTGGATGCTGATGCTCAGCTCCCTTTCTCCTTTTTATTCAGCCCAGGACCCCAGCCCATGGGACAGTGGCGCCCACTAACCCAATCTAGATACTCCTTTACTGGTACACCTGGAGACTAACCGACAGAAGTTACAAAAAAATAGAAAAATTCATTAATGTTATGCACATGCGTGGGTGTGTGTTGGGCTTCATTCATAGCTATCCTGTGCTTTGTGTGGCCCATGGGCTTCAGGTTGGACATGCCTGCAAATGAAGGCCACAGTCACCAGTCTACTGGCTTGGCATGGATAAGCATTCTCCATTGAATGGAGAGGGGTTGGATGTGTGTGACAGGTCAGGCAGGAACACTGACCAAGAGCTGTGCTGGGGATGACGGGGTCATGGGTCACCCTCAGGTTGATGCTGTGATCAGCAGGACATATGCAGATTCCCTGGTACACTGAGAAGTAGACACACTGCCGGGAGCTCATGTCAGGCTGCTGTAGCTCACTCTCTAGGTCTACATCTTCACAGGCCTGCTTGCCCAAGAAGCAGCCCACTGACTCCCAGCAGCAACTCTTGCCTTTTGTGTGGGTATCAGGATGCAGGACCGGAGTTAGCAGAGAGCAGGGTAGAAGCAGGAACAGCAGGAGAGTCAGACCTGGAACATTCTTTCCCATAGGGAGCAGACTACAGCTACTCAGGGAACCTCTGGGGTGTATCGCTTGACCCATGGCTTCTTTTCCCCTTCCCTTCTCCATCCCTCCCTACCTCTGTCCTGTGCAAAAGCCTGCTTACAAATTCCTCCCTCACTACCAGGAAGGCATCAGTAAACTTTGCCCAGAGGATAAGGGACAGCTTCCAGCTCCTTGATATTTACCAAGCAGAACATCCCTAATACCAAACCCAAACACCCAGCAATTAGATTTTCAATCGTCCTTTGAGCCTCCGTCAACGTTAGGTTGGAGCCAGCACACGGAGATCAAGAGACCGTCATCCCCATTCATCCCTCTGTTCCTCCGATGCTAGTCCAGCCTCCTGCAGATGTGTTGGGGGAGCCCCTTGGTCCTCATGCCCTTGGCCCCTTCATTCCGTTTCCTAGCAACACTTCCAGCTGCCTCCATCCACAGTATACTCAGGTGGCTTCTCAGTGCTTATCTTGGTGGAAGGGGAACCAGCACTGTCCAGACCCTAGACAGACAAGACTGTGACGAGCTATGGGGATCTGAGGACCAGAGCACATTGTCCCCGTCCTGTGGCCTGGGTGTATTCCAAAGCCAGCTGGGAACAGGGTGTTCAGTTTATTATCCCCTTATCTCCCAGCTGGGACTGCATTAATCATCTTCCCAGACCTCGCTGGGTATCAGTTCCTTCTAGCTTGTGCCTTGCAGGAGCTGGACTCAGAGGCGTGGTTGCTGGGGCGTGGACACTCAGCCATCTCTGCTCTCCAGCAGACTGCACTCCAGGCATGGAGTCAGGTGCTCTGCTGCTGACTAACTGAGAGCTCTAGGGTGCAGATTTGGCCTCTCTATCTTAGCTTTTTCCTTTGCAAAACATAGGGACTCCTGAGTCTGTCACTCAGGGTTGCTATGGGGAGGTGAGTGATGTTCCCTGGGGAAGGTGATTCCACTTTCCCAATTGTGATGATGGACAGTTGTCCCCGGTCCAAAGTACATGATGGCTGCTTCAGTGTAGGTACTGCCATCCCTGTATGGAAGGACAGACGTCAGGACTCCCTGGGAAGGGAGGAGGCTCATGGCTGCAGCCCACCATGGTGTCTGGGGCCAGAGTGACCTGACTACTAATTCTACCCATCTGTTTAACTGCTGGGTGACCTGAGGAGGATGACTGTACTTTGAACTTGGATCCCGTTGTGTGTAGCAGAAAGGATAATCCCTTCTTTGGGACTGTTGCCAGTCAAGGGCAAGAGTGTCAGCTGTCTGAAGTCCCCTGTCACCATGCCAGGCTCCCTCAGGGATGGCTCACAGGCCAGGCTACATGTTGGCTTCCTCTGAACAATAGCCCTGATGCCTATTTTCATATCTACCAGCCCCCTTGGAAGAGCCTCATGTCTACCACAGGGGACCAGTGGGGAAACTGAGTCTCACAAGAAGTTGCCTACGATGACATAGACTCTTAACTGGAATTCCACATTTTTGTATTCAGCCCAGTGTCTGTCCCACTCTGCCTAGAAAGTCTCTTTGCAGAGTCCCAAGGACAATATCCCTCCAGGACCGTTGTCAAACTAGGTCAGGGCAGGGTGCCGAGGGGCTGAAGATGTGCTCTGCTTCATGTCACAGCCCTGGGCTGTTATGTCACTGTCCCCAACTGACTTTAGTGATCAGGGAGTAGCAATCCTGCTGGAAAAGGGCAGGTATTCTGAACTCTGCTCTGGTGAACTCCAAGGTCAGAGCAGTCCTGGGAATGTCCCAGAGGGCTTTCCTGGCTTTTCCAGCAACTGGCCACACCCTGAGAGAAGAGATGCATCCTTTTTGCCATCCTTCATTCCAAAGCTGGTGTTCAGAACCTGGAGTGGTGTTGGGAAAAGAGACCCATGCCTCTGGCTCATGCTGTCCCTGCTCTCTCCCCCTTGAATTCTGTTTTGTTCCCAGAGTCAAGCCTGCTTGCCTCTCATCTGCTGAACCGGCTTTGACTTTCAGCTGGAGGTGGATGCAGCGCAGCGGCTGCTCTGGACTGACCACAGTCTCTGATGGGAAAGGTGACCCTGAGGCATCCCTGCCACCCGGTCTTCCTCCAGGCTGAGTTGGCTGCTAGATTAATGGCGTGTACAGAGTAATTGACGGCCATCACTCATTCTGCAAGCCACTTTCTCTAGTCACAGGCAGGGTCCTGTCTCAGGCTCTCCATGCCTTGAACCTCAGCCTCATCAGGTAACTGGAATCCTGATTATTTGAGCCTCAAATGGATATTTCTCTGCCTGGAGTTGGAGGTATCTGATTGTCCTTCTGCCCCCCCCCCCCAAGTTGATTCCACGAAGCAGCCAAGCTGACAGCCACACCAGGGTTAATTACCCAGTTCTTCAGCCGTGGAGATGTTTTTCTATTTCTCACTGCCTGGATGCCTGGGGGCTTATTGATTATCTGATTCACATCTCCAAAGATGTAGTTTCAGCCTGGAATAAGATGAGGTGGACTGCACTGGGTTCTAAGAGTTTCCCTGAAGCCTTGTGTCCATCACTGCAAGCCCAGAAGTTTGGTGGCCTCAGTCAGGACCCAGGCTTCTAGTGAGATCTCTTGCCCACGACACTCAGTGGGGTACAGTTCAGAAAGACTTGATCTTCACAAACCTGGGCTCTACAAGTTCCTCTCAATCTCCCTGAGGTGCCAGGGCCTCGCCAGCTGCAGTGTGGGATGATGGGTATGTCTAGGCCATCAGCCCTCTGGGGAGCATATGTTTTTACTCAGTCTGTGCAGGGGAGAATGTGCATCATCCCTACTCTACAGATGAAGAAACTGAAGTTCCGAGAGGTTCCTGCAGGCAGAGGGTGAGGTGGGACCAGCTTTGGGGGTGGTGGGGATCGCGGGACTTCATACTAGCCTGGCTTCTAGTGTTGCCTCTAATAAATGATCAGGGACTGAGAGCCAGGTTGAAGCCCGCTTGTGTTTTCTGTATCCAGAGGCTCAAGGGGAGTTGGTCTTATCCAAGGAACGCAGGACTCCGCGTTGTCAGGGTTCTGGCTCTAGCTGGGTTCTTTCTTGGTAACATTGCTTAAGTTAGGGCCGGCCTTCATCTTGCTCTCCTTGCCTTCTGGACGAGGTTCCTAGGTTGCTCCTTGCTGACTGATGGATAGAGTGTGAGGAGTTTGGGTGAACATTTGAAACCTTTACAAGGGAGGTCGCTAGTGATGTGCCCAGGGCTCTCTGTCTCCAGTCCCCCTCAGAGAATACATTTTCTTTAGTGGCTTGCTCATAGACATGGGCTCAAGTGAAAAGAAAAAGAAGTATTTATTTTCTTTTGGGTGCAGGGGTGTTTGGACCTCATGTTGGTCTTCCACAAGTTGATGGGGCAGGGCCTGATGCCATCCTTTTTGTTTCTCGTCAACTGCCAGTTCAGGGATTGCCTTCAGGGATGGCAACTCACCCGGAGGGCTCAGACGTTCCTGGATCTGCTGTATTCCAGACTGTAGGATGCTGCTTCAAATTCAGCTGATGGAATGTGGCGGCGTGGGGACAGCTCTGTAGAGTTACCTTCTTTATAGGGGGTCAGGGCACTGACGTCTCCAGCATACATTTGTGACAGAATCACCAGCCAGAGATACTTGTCAGGCCTTGGTACCCAGGGCCTTCACTGACACCCAGTCACTAAGTCCCTGGGCAGCTCACCATTCTAGCCCCTCTGAGATTGAGTTGACCGCTCGTGCCTAGAGCCCCATCCTAGATCACATTTTAATACAACTGTACTCCGCTCAGTGAGGACACTCACTGCAGAGCCTAGGTGACCTCCCAAGAGCAAGAGAAGGGGCCAAGCTCTACCCGCTCCAGCCCTGGCAATGCCTGTGCTGTTGAGTTAACAGCATTGTCTCCCGGTCCAGCCACTCACTTAGGTCCTCCAGCCTCCAGTCAACTAGGGCCTTCTTGCCTTCTGCTTATACCCATGTTGTTCTGAACCTCTAAGACCCCCTATCTACCATCTTGTAAACCATGGATCTCCATGGACAATTGCCATCCCATCGAATCATTCTGTAACACCTCCTTCATATTGGTGTGGGCACCAGGTTGGTTTCTGGCCTGGACCCCATCATTCCCAGCTAGTTTCACCTGCTTTGCTGCATCCCTCCTTTGTTGCAGGCTGAGTTCTTCTTCATCAGGTCTGACATCCACTTTTCATCTGTGAACATTAGGTTCACAATTAGGTTGAGTATTCTGGCATTGAGTCCCTTGTACCTTGGGTGTCCCTCTGCAGGGCTGTGAGTTCCATCATGGGGGTGGGACAGTTGTGTTTTGTTCACTGCACAGAGCCAGGGCTGTGTGACTGACTCAGTGAGGGTGGACACAGGAAACCACTTGATAGAGAGAAGGAATGATGCTCCATGGGAACTGGTGCTTGGGCAGTTGGCATTGCTTGGATTCTGACTGTGGCCTTGTCTTCTGAGACCTCAGAGAACTCATCTGTCAAGTGCAGACTTAGGAGTGGGAGAGACTTTTGCATTTAGTCCTTTGGGCCATGAAATGTGAGCACTGGACATGCGTGGTTGGATCAAGTCTGGTCCCTAGGGGTTCCTGTCAGGTGGAGTAAAGTGTTCTCAGGCTAGGGGCTGTGGAGCTGGGGACAGCGCTCAATGTCCTGGGTTCTGGGAGGCCAATCCTGTATCTTCTTTGAGTAGTCAGAAAAGCTTTAGGTTTATAGAAAAATCGTGCAGAAGTAGAGTTCCCATATGTCCCCTCCCCAAGCTATAGTCAGGGACTTGCATCCCAGTGTAACATTTCTTACAAGTGACCAATCAGTTTTACTCTATTACAGTTAAGGAAAGTCCTCAAGAGTGGCCTTTGTACTGGGTGTATTTCTTTGTGTTGCTGTTTCCTGAATTGCTTTATTCTCACCTTGGGAGGAAAAAAAGGACCTTGGGACTGTACCCTGCTGAGAACAAAGCCCCTTTCAGGCCCTACTCTCTTCCTGGCGGGTGTGTTTACATGCACTTCTCTATCTGTTCACTACAGTGGTGTCTGGGCCCTGTCCAGGCCAGGCTATTGGGCAGAGAGAGGACTTATTGACTTCCATTCTGGCTCTGTACAGTGGAGTTGACAGTCCCCAGGTTCAGCCTTCAGCTCTATGCTTAGCAGTTCCTACCCGGGCAGCAGACAGTCTGTTGATCTCTGCCAGGACCACACAACTGGGGCCCCTAAGGACACACCATGTGTGGAGTGGGTGATGGGAGTGGCCTTTGGAGCTGGGCAGTGAGACTGCACGTTGCCTTGGTGTGCATGTCCTCTCCTCATCCTTGCTGGCCTTCCGCCCCCACCCCTTGCTGTGATGGACCAGAACTTTGGTCCAAATTCTGAGCTTGACCAGGGAGCTACCAGACATCTTGAGGGGGGAATCTTGTCACTGTAACAATGTTTGCTCCAATTGGTTCCTAAAATGTGTCACTTGGTTTAAGGGCAGAGGACAGCAGGCCCTGGCAGTGCCTCCAGAAGTCTGACATACCTGTGTGGCCAGAGGAAGGAGGAGGCTGGCATTCTCAACGTCCTAGGGTGTCATTTGAGGATAAAAGACCCATAGTCCCAGAAGAGGAATTAGCATTCGGTGGTGAAGGCACAGGAAGGGACGTGTATCCGGATCTCCCCTACATGAGGTACTAAGAAAAGTAGTTTTTACAATGGCGTTGTAAACTGTGATGACCTCTTCTGAGGAGAGTTAAGCTTGGAGAGATCTGCCAAGATTTGAGATTCATGCACCTTTGTTTAAGCAAATTCATATCTAGGAGTTAAGTGTGCGGCTCTCTCCATGTATGCACATGAAGGCTTATTCACAGGCATGCTGGCCTGGGGCATTGCTTAGGAAGAAAACACACTCACCCACCCAGAGGAGGTAGTTCTATCTATTCCTGGTGCTTTAGGATAGAGCACAATGCAGCCTGTAGAGAAAGAGGCAGGAATAGACACATGAGTCTGGAATGGTCCTCTTGATATGTCCCTGGGTAAATAAGACCCAGAGGGGACATGCTAGGACATGCTACTTTTGTGCTCAACACATGCAGGCAGCCTGTTTCTAGGACGATACAAAAGCCTCCTATTTCCTAATCCATGTTGGTCCTGCTACGCTCCTTTCTTTGTGTGTACATCACCTGCTTAAAACAGATAATGAGCCCCATCACACGGTCTGCCTGTGTTTCCTTGTGACAAACAAAAGATCTAATTACCTACCCTACTCCAAATATTTTGAAATGCACTTCAGGCTGAAGAGCATGGATTCTGATGATTTGCTGCACAAAAAGCTGTAGCCTGCCGGCTCCCAGGTTCGCAGTGAGCAGGTGGCAGGAGGATTCCCTCTGCTTCCCCTCAGAAGGGTTCTGTGTGGAGTGTGGGACTCGGGCTCTCTGTTCATGAGGATTCCCTCTGCTTCCCCTCAGAAGGGTTGGTTCTGTGTGGAGTGTGGGACTTGGGCTCTCTGTTCATGAGGATTCCCTCTGCTTCCCCTCAGAAGGGTTGGTTCTGTGTGGAGTGTGGGACTCGGGCTCTCTGTTCAGGAGGATTCCAGAAACTCAGAGCACATCAGTTTCCTCCTGTTGCTGTGACTGAAATACACCGAGAACAGCTTGGAGTAGAAAGACTCATTTCGGCTCATCGTTTTGGAGCTGTGTTCATGAACTTCCTGTTGCTGTCACAAAACACAAGGTGTGATGGCTGTCCTTGGTTGTCAACTTGGCTATGCCTGGAATTAACTAAAACCCATAGCAACTGAGAACTCCTGTGAAGGATTTTTCTGAAAACTTGCTCTCTCTTTGCCTGCTTGCCCTCACCATCACTGGCAGTCTGTTCCTTCCCTAGCACTAGAGCCTACTTCTTCAGGATTCTGGCATCTACTGAAGACCAGCTGAGACATCCAGCCTCGTGGACAGAATGACTTCTGGGTTCTTGAACTTTTCATTGGTAGACAGCCCCATTGTGGGACTAATTGGATGACAGCTTCCAATTAATTGTAAGCCACCCTATATGTATATAATGTATATATAATGTATAATATATATAATGTGAATATATATAATGTGAATATATATAATGTGAATATATATATATATATATATATATATATATATATATATATATACACTACCAGCTCTGTTCATCTAGAGAATCTTGACTAAAGAAAAAGGCAACTGATAGAAGAAAAAGTTTATTTGAGCTTATGGTTCCAGAGGGGTAAGAGTTCATCACGGCAGGGAGTTATGGCGGCAAGTGTTGGGCATGACAGCAGGTTCATGAAGCCAAGGGCCCACGTCTTGAACTACAAGCATGAAATGAATTGTGAACTGCAAATGAGTCAGGTTTTTACTATCAGAGCCCAGTGCCATGCTTCCTCCAGCAAGGCTGTTCCATCCCAACCTCCCCAGGCAGCACCACCAACTGGAGCCAAGAGTTCCAAGTGCTTGAGATTATTGGGGCATTTCTCAGTCAAATCAACACAAGGGGGTTCAATGTGTAGCTCCTCATGTGTAAATAGAAATCCAGGTGGCGTGAGCAGGGGGAGGAGGAGGGCACTGCTTGGATGCGGATTGGGAGCAGAGGAAGACAAGGCATCAGGGCAAGGCATGCCCTTCAGAGCTGGCTCCTTGAGGTTTCCACCATTTCTCCAAACAGTGCCACAAACTTGGGGTCACAGGCCCCAACACTTGAATGTGTGGGGATCATTCACATTCAAGTCGTAACAGAGAAATTCTCATGATCACAAGGCTTGCTATTTCTTCTGTTTGACTGAAGTCCCCAGACAGCATCCTCAACACACAGGGGACATGTAGTAAGTTTTTAATATATTTCATTAAGCGGTCTATACTACCACCCTTTCCACGAACCTCCTGTGGGTTTAGAGGATTGAGGGCCCTAAACCATATCCATGAGGCCTTGGGCAAGTTCCCAGCTGATGGTAAGGCTAAAATTGGTGGAGAGAGAAAGGCTCTGGCCAAACACAGCATGGCGGTGAACCTGTCCACACACTCTGATGGGATCTAGAGGGGAATATAACAGATTCCGTCTTCGGATGATTGGTTGGTTATTTTCACTGTACTGGGATTGCACCACGCCTCACACTTGCTAGGCAAGCACTCCACCACTGTGCTGTATCTCCAGCTCTTGGTTTGAAATATTTAAATCAGCTCTTGGCCTCCTGTTGGGGGTTGAGATGTGAACAGCTGATGCCCCAGAGCTCCTCCCACAACTTCACTCTGCCACCATGGACTCTAACTTTGAAACCAGAAACTCGACTAAACTCTTTCTTCTGTAAGTCGCCCTGGTCGTGGCACGCAGCAACAGAAGTAACTGATATCGAGCGCTTCTTCCTTAGTTTGCGTTTGTCGGGTCTTTTCTCTTGGTAACTAGAGAAGCAGCCGATACACTCCGTTCCGGTTCACTATGGTTTGCTCCGGGCCCGAGGTGGGATTTGGACTCTGGTTCTTCATTTGTGAAGCTGGAGTTGTCACCGGGGGCAGCCACGGTTACTTCTCCACTTTCTGCTCCTTCTCTCTCCCTCAAACCACAGTCATCCCCTTCACAAACCACATCCTCGTAAATTTCCTAACCCTCAAATTACATTTCTGTCATCTGCCCATTTGATGTTTTATCACCTGCCGATAAAGAAAAGGTCAAAGTCAGTAATCCCCCATTTCAGAAGTACTCAATCACCCCTGATAAATAGAAACCCTTTCTCTGCAAAGTCAAAATGGTAACATTAAAATGGGGGGAAATGTTGTCAGAACACTTTTAAGAGGGTGGTAACCTTTCAATCGGACCAGGTCTTTGCTGAACAAATCAAATGACACAATTATATCTCTCCTGAACTTTCCTGGTGTTGGGTCTTAATGTTTGTAATGATTTGGGCTCATGTGAAGAACAGCTTCATACAGCGACACGACCCCCAGACACAGTGAGCATTCTGGAAGGAGCAAGTCACTGTTGCAGACCCAGGCGGTTCCCACATCGCAAAAGTCTCTTCCTAGAAATGACGTGAGGGGTGCAGAGGCTGTGGTGGAGGGTGAGTGGGGCATCCACGTGCTAGCTGGGAGAGCTGACTCTGTCCAGTGTCAGTACGCCATCCTGTTAGTTCTTTCATCTACTTAGTAGTGGCTTCTGTACCTTCTGCTTCTTACATACAGGATGAGGACGGACAGACAGCAGCACAGGATGAAGATAGATAGACAGACAGACAGCACAGGGTGAGAATGGACAGACAGCACAGGATGAAGATGGACAGACAGACAGCACAGGGTGAGGATGGACAGACAGCACAAACACCATCTTAACCCTCACGAAGAAGCTTCTGGAATCAGCCGCCATGATGGGCAGGGAGCAGCGGACTGTAGATCAGAGGAGAACAGAACAGAAAACTTACAAACCTGCTTCTGGGGAGAAAGATGCTGCAGTCTCTCTGGGGGTGACTCCCCTCTCCATGGGTGTTTGGGCACCTGAGTCTGACTGAGACATCTGCTGATGGAGTTGGCGATACCATATTGGAAGTGGTAAAAGTCAGAGCTGTTTGGCTCCATTAGAGTTGGAGGATCCAAGTCACACCTGCCACTGTAGTTATTTTTTTCTGTTGCTGTGATAAACACCATGGTCAAAAGCAATGTGAGGAGGAAAATGTTTATTTCAGATAATATTTCCATGTCACAGTCCATCATTGAGGTAAACCGGGAGAGAGACTCAAGCAGGAACTGAAGCAGAAACCATGGAGGAGTGCTGTTTGTTGGCTTATTCTCTGGATCATGCCTAGTTAGCTTTCTCAGGCCGCCTAGGACCACTTGCCTAGGGATGGTGCCACTCACAGTGGGCTGGACCCTCCCACATCAATCAATCAAGACAGTTTCTCATAGACATGGCCAATCTGGTCTGGGCAATTCTTCAACTGAGACTTTCTCTTCCTAGGTGACTCTAAGTTGCGTCAAATCGACACCAAACACTAACAAGCTCACCCTCAACCCCTCTCACAGACAGAACCACATCGCACTATCCTACCTGGAGAATGGCATTGCCTCCTGGGAATTTTTGCACATTCCAGGGTCTCACTGGAAGCTACAGAAGGTTTGGATGTGGCTCAAAGGGTGGCCTTTGCTTGCCTCTCCCCTGTCATTCTTCTGGGACTGTGGAGGGGCCACTGGTCTTTAGTTCCTTTGGAAACTAGCATCAGAAAGGACGTGGAGGGAGATGCAGCTGACATGGACATGGATGGCAGTGGGGATTTGAAAATATTCCTTCAGTCAAGACCATTATCTGGTCCAAAAGCCGCACAGATAAGCTCTGAGCTCCCCCATGAGGTGGGCTGGCAGTGGGACAAGGGATCAGGGTCCAAGGCAGGGTGGAGGAGGGATGGAGAACTAACGGAGAGAGTCTGGTCAGGTCTAGGCACAACGCCAGTAGTTCTGGGTTCTGACCCAGGTCCAAATGCAAGGACTGTGTTCTCAGGGAGGGAGGGAAAAGGCTGGGTGTCACAATGATTCAAGTGCCATGGCTTTGGTGTGAACCTCCAGTGTATCTTTGAAAAAAAAAGATCCCTTCTGAGTCCCCACATTGGAGAGTGTTGAGATATGGGGTCCTCATCCATGTCACCTGACACCAGGGAACCAATGAGAATACAGCTCGCCAGCTACCTGCTGTGTTCCCTGACTTTTCTTATTCCTGGTCACTCCTAGGAAGCCTGGAGGATCCCCAAGGACAGACCTCTTGAGTGTCATGAAAATCTTGTATTCTTGGAAGTTGACCCTGG
>CABHPQ010195528.1:0-11320 GCA_902168405.1 Peromyscus aztecus | reverse complement strand
TGTTATGAGAATCGGGAACTCAGTTGAGATCTTTAAGCATCACGGTGGTGTGCTCTGGTGTAATCAAACCTGCCTTGGCTGCCTTGCACAGGCAGGGCTTATATTAGCTAACTTGGGTAACCAAGACTGGGAGTTTAGCCAGCACAACTCAGTTCCTCACAGCCTGAAGTCCAGGTCTGAAGACCAATGTGGGCATGGCTGGCTACTCAGCCTGAAGGAAACCGATCCAAGCCTCTCCTGTTTCCAATGGCCTCAAGCTCATACATGACCATCACATGATCAGACCTCTCTCAGTAAGGACAGCAGCCATATTTGAGGAGGGCCACTCTACTCTCCCCATTTAGCTTGATGACCTCTGTAATGACCCTGTGTTGTATTGTTGTACCTGTTTCTCAAAACCCTTGGAGGAGACCGCCAAGGAGCCTGTTTCTGATGCAAGCACATAAGGGTCCTTTTATTGTCAGGTTCGAACCTGGGCCACTGCCAGGCAGGTGGAGGGAAATGTGGCAGCTGCAGGCCCAAGGATAGAGTTTTTATAGGGAAAAACCACAAGCTGGGAATTACACGCTTTAGCAACTTGGGATTGGGTAGAAGGGATATGGGGCAAGGTGATTTTTTTGAAACTACTGGTCTAGACTTTCAGCGCAAAACCACATTTGAAACTTTTGGGTTGGAATTTTTGGTGGGGAACCACAACTTGCTGGGCAGGATTATCTGGACTGCTCAGCAGGATTATCTAGATATCTTCAAGGGCCATAAACTGCAGACAGAATGTCTACAGGAGCAAACTGTCCTGTATCTGTTCTAGTTGTCATGGCACATTCCTGAGGTCCTTCTTGGAACTGAGTATACAGCAGGTGGTCTAAGATGGTGGCCCTACCCTAACATAGAGTCTGTATTGCCTTCACAGTATGTCCTGAGGACTAATAGGTTCTGGAAATCAAGACTCCAATCCGTTCTTTGTCAGGAGCCACAGTTCAGTCCACACAAGGCTGGTAGGAGGAGCAGTGTAGACTAGAGGCAGAGAGTCCAGGTGTAGGACAGG
Source organism: Peromyscus aztecus (assembly GCA_902168405.1). Classification (NCBI taxonomy): domain Eukaryota; kingdom Metazoa; phylum Chordata; class Mammalia; order Rodentia; family Cricetidae; genus Peromyscus; species Peromyscus aztecus. Next base: position 10,275 of record CABHPQ010195528.1, on the reverse strand, counting down.
GTGGCAATAGGGAGAACAGAGGGACAGGGCTACGTCAGGAATGAAGTTGAACACCTAAGTGACAGAACTGATGAGATTGGATCTCCTGGAATTTCCTGACCCATTAGGGTCAAGATAAGAGGCCTGGAGAAATGGCCTCCCTGTAACCTCAGGCAGGTTTCAGCCTCAGTTTCAAGATTCCAAAGGGGTAGAGTCCATGGTGGAAGGGTGAGGCATGGTGGCTAGAGCATCACCTGAGAGCTCACATCTCTAACCTCAAGCAGGAAGCTGAGAGAGAGCACTGGGAATGGCACAAGGCTTTAAAACTTCAAAGACCACCTCGGGATGCACTTCCTCCAGCAAAGCCACACCTCTTAAACCTATTCAAACAGCACCACCCACTGGGGACTAAGGATGTCTGAGCCTATGGAGGACATTTCATTTAAACCACCAGAGCCAGATGCACTCACCACGCCACTGAAAAATTTATACTGTTGTTTTCCAAACAATTTGTAGTCTTTAGCCCCAGGCATATATTAAAAATTAATATCTGTACCCCTAATAAAGTAATATATACTCAGCATAGGACATGGATGATTCCAAAACCCCGCAAAGCCTAAATAATAGAACACAGCTTGCCCGTCTCCATGTAAATGATTGCATGGTATTTCTTCTAATGGTTATTTATTTAGTTGCTGTCCCAGAGTTGATGGTTGAATTACTATAAAAGCTTTCACTATGTTAGGATGGAGGTTCCCCATCATTATCATAATTCCGTGTGTCAGCTGGGAGGACCTATCACCCGCTCTTCTTTCTCTCCACATCTCCTTATTGAGCAATGGCTCCCAGCCCTAGTATCCTGCTGTCCTCTTGTGCAAGGCCTGACTGGGCTGCCCTTCCCCTTCACTCATGGGCTTTTGGGGTGTTCTCTGTGCATTGAGGGGAATTTCTCCACAGCAGATACAATGTGACCAGTTGCTTCAGGCTCCAGTTGCCATGCCTTCCCCTCCATCACAGCCTGCACACTTACACTGGAAACCAAAATAAACACCTTTCCCCCAAAGTTGCGTTTGTTAGGTACATGCAACAAAGGACTTGAAACCAGTTCTGTGAGGTGGCTGCCCAGCTAGGCACTTGGGAGTCGTGTCCTTACCATGGCTTGCTGGTCATCAGGTGTAGGTGTCTCACTGGCTTCTAAAACAGGACAGAGGTCCAGGGGTGATATGCACGGCAGCAGCCAGTTCTGGGACTTGGAACCCTGGCTGTGGGACCTGGGTTCTTGCTTCTCTCCCATCCCTTCTGCCTTCTAATGAACAGAGATGATATGGTCAGCAGGAGGTGGAGGGAGGGAGGCTCTGTTGACACCAGCAGCATCAACTTTCCTGTAGTCTGAGTCCAGCAAAGCACTACCACCCTATCCAGACCACGCCTGGTTTGAATCTTGGGTCTACCCTTTCCCCATCTGCATCATTGTGGACAATGGCAGTCAGGTCTCCAGAGGGAATCCCTGTCCGCGGGGTGCTTGGAAGGACCACCGGTGCACCTGTCTTCAGATAGCAGGTTCTGCAATGTGGAGGAATCAGTGGAAGTGCAGAATTTGAGGTGTGTTGGGCAGCGTCTGGTCACACAGCATCCCTGAGCCACAAACAGAGGAGGAGACAGAGGTACAGGTGCCAAGTAGTCACACGGAAGGTCCTCCGGCCAACCGGGGACAAGATGAGTCTGAGCTGGCTTGGAACTCATCCCCAGCCCGCTCTTCTCAGCCTCTCCCCAGCCTGCCCTCCTTGAGTAGTCTTTTGGTATGTCTGTTGTTTTACCCACATTGATCTTTTTGTGTGTGTGCGCGTGCGTGCGTGTGTGTGCACACACGCGCACACAGGCACAAAATTCTCCTGTATACCCTGCATACCCCACATACCCCCACACCCACACACTCACTTTGTGCAACACCCTGCCCCTGCCCCACACAACTCTAGTTATTCAGGCTACACCTGTCTCTGGGCTTTTCCACATCTATGATCAGCTGGAAACAGACCCAGCCGACTGCAGCTGAGGTCTCTGTGGTGCCAGATACTGACTCTTTGTCATGTCCGATGTTGTTATTTCCGCCTAGTCCATTGTTTCTTTCATTCTGGCTTTGTGTGTCCCTCTGTGCAGTGCAGTTCTACTCTTCCTTCCTGTTCCTCATGACCCTTTTTAGACATGTTCTATCACCTGTGACAGCAGGTCACTGTTAGAGGAGCTCTCTCTCTCTCTCTCTCTCTCTCTCTCTCTCACACACACACACACACACACACCAGAGCCTCTCAGGATCCACTTGGAGGTCTCAGCTTCTGATCCTGAGAAAGACCCTTCCTTTCCGGCCTTGGGGTCAAAGGGTTGGAGGTGTTTAGCCATGTCTCCACACCTCTGTGGAGATGCCCCTCCTCTGGTCAGGCCAGGGTGTGTGAGAGACCTCTGCGGGAATGGAGGGAAGCAGATCAGGGCTCCTTGCTGGGGCTGGATTCTAAAAGGGCAGCTGCTCAACCTTGGTGTGATGAAGAACATGTTTTCAGAGACTATTGTTCTGGGGGTGTCGTGGGGCTTCAAACGCAGGGAGACCCTTTTAAGGGCTTGGGAACAGCGTTCCTCTCAGTGAAAAGGGTAAATTTCATGCCCTCTGTATGGGTCCCAGCAGAAGCTATTCTTAGAAACACGTGAAATGCTTTCTAATGCTTGGAAATGACATGTTGCAGGAAACTGGTGAGGGAGGGCGCTGCAGTGCTCCCAAGCCATTGTCTTCCCGTGTTGAACAAAGATATCATTAATTCTATTTTTAACCAGCAAATGCTCTATCTCCAAATATAAACATCAAGGAACCCCGCCAGCGCTCAGCCCGCTGAGGAAGAGGGCCTGCGAGCGTCCGCCTGCCTGCACGGCCCATTGTGCTTCTTGTGAAAGTTGTAGTTGCCACCCCATCTGGTTTGGATATGGTAACTCTTGCTCGGACACTGATGAAAGAAAAAGATGGCACCCTGTTGCCTATTGGGAGATGATGGGTCAGGTGTTGGTTTGCCGCCCTAGGCAGAGATATGAGCTCATAGAATACACCAGTCAGGAGAGACAAAAAAAAAAAAAAAAGCCCAACAGAAATGTTTTGAGGATGGGCTCCGCTGCAGTGTGGGGTATGCACATTTGGTCAGTCCTGGTCCTGCTCGGGCCAAGTTTTCATGATGGTTGTTGGCCCTTCCTGGCTCCACACTTTGGGTGCTAGGTTGTTGCTTCCTTTAATTTCCTCAACCACACTGGAAGTGGGAATGGAGGGCGGTACAGCTTCCCCGGCCTACTTCCTGTCTGCAGCACTCAGGCCCAGCAAGGTTCTTTTCATCTGGGGGAAGGGAATGTGTGAGCCACAGAGGGCATAGTGCTGGGAATGGTCCTTGGATCCACAGGGCTCTCTCAACTGCCCCAAGGACTCATCTTTCTTATCCTGTCCTGGGACCCAAGAACTGCACCACACAGCCTCAGTGGCATGTTCCCACGCACTCTGCAATTTTTGTTAAGATTTATTTTTTTAAGAAGTGTATGTGTGTGTTTGTCTGTGTGAAGGTGTGTGCCTGCGCATACAGGTTTCCACAGAGACCAGAAAAGGGCATCAGATCTCACGGAGCTGGAGTGTCTGGTGGTTATGAGCCACATGAGCCACATGGGTGCTGGGGATTGAACTCAGGTCCTCCACAAGAGCAGTATACTCTACTGACCACTGAGCAATCACTGCAGACCCCCACCAAAATTTATTTTTATTGGCTCTTTTTGTTTTTGCGTGAGGGTCTCATGTGGCCCAGGCTAGCCTCAAGCTCTTCATGTAGCTGAGGATGTCCTTGAACTCCTGATCTTCCTGCTTTCACCTCCAAATCGCTGGAATGACATATGTGTACCACCATGCTTGGCGCTAACGTGCTCTGATTTCTTCCTTCTCACCCTCAGCCCCCCAGCCCCTTCTTCACCCCTGATCACAATCTCCTTGAGACACGAGGCTTTGTGGGAACATCACACACACAGAATCTTTTGTCCACAGAGGGGTTATCAGATGTCACCTTGGTCAGGCGCTGGCTTGTTTCTGAATGTGACACCATCCCCTGGTCTGACCTGTCTTCACCAGCTCATCTTCTTCTTAGGTCACTAACACATCACCGTGACAGTACAGTGACGTCTCCCCAGCCTGCAATCTCTGTTTCAGGAATTCCCGCTGCTCTTCTGTGGAACCAGGGCCAGAGATTCAGTGTATTCAACAGCAGCTCCTCATTTTGTGTTAACTGGGAAGTGCTGGTGCTGCAAGATGATGTAGCATAACAACAGTGCTTGCATGTACACATCCTCACTCATAGAACGAGGCCACCGGACTGTCACTGACTGGTGTGTTACTGGGAATGACAGAGTCCAGGGTTCATGGCTGCTGACATGGCTCTGCTCCCCCTCTATGGGACAAAGCAGTTAGTTTTGAAATGGTCACACTTAATTTTCTCTTCCATTGGACAACACGAGTCACATGACCATCCCTCACTCTAGGGAAGGTAAGGGGTATTGTGCTGTGCTTGAGGGGAGAATGGGAAGTTGGGGCAGCTCTGATGACAGTCTGTGATAGGTCTTAATAGGTCTTAATACCAGTGATTTCTCCTGTCTTTCCCTTTGTGTCTGTATAGAGTTCCTTCAACTGTCTTTCTTCTGCCAGAGTTTTCTCTTGATGTCTCCAGCTGTCCATCTGGCCAGGTAGAGATTCTTACTAACATTTAATGACATCTCAAAATCCCCAGATGTGGGGCTTGGGAAGCTGCTGAGATCAAGGCTGGCTGTGCCTGTGTCCACCTCCTTCCTAGGAAGGGCTGTGTGGAGTATGTAGAGGGGCCGTATCTCTGAGAGCAGATATGCCTCTTCTCAGATAATCTTCTTTGAGTCTCCTCCAGGCTCCATTTGCCCATCTAAAACAGGTTTTGGGATTGGCTCCCCATTCCATCTGTCCTGAGTCACAACTAACAAGCCTTGGCCCGGGTTCTTCCAAGTCCTACAGCTAGGCACCTGCTGAATTTGGCTGCTGTAGCCTAGTCCCATGGCAGCTCCTTATCCCATTTCACAGGAGACTCTTCCCTGTCACCGGGGTTGGGCCTTGAGGTTTTATCCACTGACCCCACTAATAGATTTTCTATACCCTAATAATAGATTTCCCCACCAATGCAGTAAGCCAGATCAAGCCGAATTGGAAAAGTAGAAGAACAGGTTTATCTGAGCAAAGCAACTCCTGGGTGGGTTCTCCAGTTCCAGAGACCAAGGCTGAAGAAGTCACACGCCCAAACTAAAGCAGGGAGATTATATAGCCTGTAGGCGAAGGGCGATGATGTGTCCACCACAAGCTGGGTTTGTGCCCAAGTAAGGTCAAAAGCTGGAATGCTTAGGCGGGGTGGGGGGGGGGGGGGGGGGGGGGGGGGAGGGGAGAGTTGCAATAGTCACCAGGAATGCAGAACTGGGCTTTTTGGTGCCTCTTCTTTGTTGGAGATTCTCTGGGAGGGTGGGGTTTCCAGAGAGACAGAGAGACAGGAAAGGGGCTTTCTGGATCGTGCAGGGGCAAGCTGGAGGTTCCAACTGGACATTTACTTCCTGTTCACGCTCTACTTTTCTGACTGTGGATGCAAGTGAGTGACCAGCCCTCTCACCCTCCCGCCACCACACCTCCCCACCAGGGTGGGCCATATCCCTCGAACTGTGAGCCAGAATAAGTCCTTCCTCTTTCAGGGGGCCCCTTGTCAGGCTTCTGCTCACAGCAGGGAGAAAAGTTGCTAACAGACTCACACTTAGACCAACAGGTGTGCTTTCTTTCATCCTTTTACACACGCAGGCCCACAAAGGGTCTCGAACATCCTGACCCTAGGGTCTAATCCTGGCATCTGAGAAGGACTTGCTGAGTGATTAAATTCCCTCATCCTGGGACCAGCAGCCAGTGTTGTGTCTCTGCGACTGAAACACAAGCAGTGGCCGAATTTCTGATCTTAAGGTTGAGTCGACGTCTTTGTGTCTGTGTTTGACCTCTTGACCCCTCGTTTGTACCTGGTCCCATGAAGGTGGTGAGACTGTGGCTGGGCCCTGGGCAGGAAGGCTGGATTGCTTGATTGAGCAAGTGTGAGGACTTGAGGTGGCTTTATCTAGGCTTGAAGTTGCATCTCAAGGCTGCCACAGCTTCCAGCCACAGCTTCCTGATTAATCTTCCAGGCTTTTGGCAGATCCAGCCTGGGGCGTTAGTTGATGCACAAAGCTCATGTCATGGCTGGATTTTTGTCAACTTGACACAAGTTAATGTCACCTGGGAAGAGGAACCTCAGTGGAGAAAATGCCTCCATCAAACTGGCCTGCGTGCATGTCTGTGGGACATTTTCCTGATTGATGATTGATGTGGGAGGGTCCAGCCCACTGTGGGTGGTACCATCCCCTAGGCAGGTGGTCCTGGGATGTGCAAGAAAGCAGACTGAGCAAGCCAGGGAAAGCAAGCTAGTTATCAGTCAGTGTTCCTCCATGGCCTCTGCTTCAATTCCCATCTCTGGTTCCTGCCTTAGTTTCTCTCAGTGAACCATGGCCCAGGATGGGACAGATAAGCCAAGTTAACCCTTTCCTTCCCAAGTTTCTTTAGGCCATGTCTTCACCACAACAGCCAACTAAGAGAGATCATGTTCAGTCTGGGGCCTCGACTATGTCATCTGCTAGGACTGTGCTGCTGTCTGGGCTCCTGTTTGCTGGTCACAGCGTGGAGGGAGTTTGCTGCCTCTATCATGCAGCAGATCCCACCGGTGTGGAGTGCCCCCGCCCCATACTTGACTTCCTGCTGGGATTCTGAGCTGGAGATCTGTGCTCTCAGCTAGTACTTGGAATGGTAATTGGTCACTGATGCCTGTGTGAGAATGAGGTTCGGGGTCCCTCCCCGGGAGAGTCATGAAGGTGGTACAGACAGGGTGCTGGAGGCTGCAGGGTGTATGTGAGTGGGTGTGCAGAAGTGGCGCATGGATCCGGCAGGTCCAGGTGAGGCTATGGGTGGCTTACACTGAGCTTCAGGGGCCGTGGGCAGAGGAGGGGTTTTGTGGAGAGGCCTGGATTTGCTCTTCCCTGGGCAGACGAAGGAGATGTACCAGGCCCGGGGAGGCCACCACTCTTGTCCCTGAAGTTCAATTCCATTTTCTTTCCTGGGTGGAGCTGAGCTGATTTCTTTTAGCTGACAGCAGGGGCTAAGGATAAACCCTGACGTGCTATCTCTGCACGAGCTACAGAAGGGCTGTTCTGGAGGATGGTATTGCATGTGTGTGAAAGTGTCTGTACATGTATGTGTGTGTTAGGGTATGTGCATGTGTGTGCTCTGAGAGAGACACACACACATACACACAGAGACAGACAGACAGACAGACAGACACACACACACACACACACACACACACGGGGGGTGGGGGGCAGTGGTGAGAGATGGTGGCCAGTGAGTGAACATGGCCAGAAGGTCTGTGGTAAAGGGATCAGAGGAGCTTCCAGGGCAGACAAGGGAAGAAGGCCAGCACTGGTGGCCCTCAGGGTACCGTCCATGCACAGGTACCATGGAAACTTCTTTCCTGACAGTGCAGGGCCCATAGAGCTGTGATTCATTGAGACAGAACAAGAAGCTTTACATTTTTATAATGATCCGTTATGGATCTTTGTGTTTAGGAATTGAGGCACAGGCTTGAGTCTGCCCAGCGATGGCGATACCTGGTGATGCTCACTTCCTCAGGCCTCATTGCAGATCTCTGCTAGGAATTACTCTGGCTGTCCCCTGTTTGGTCTGATTAGGAAAGCAACACATGCTCACCATGGCTGACTTGGGCAGCGCAGGAGGGTTGGCGGCACTCTCACGTCCTGCCCTGGGGAGGGCCTGGCAGTGACAGATGGGCTGTTTTTGTTCTTACCTGGGATGCGTCCCCTGATAGCCTCTCATGGCGGCACAGGCTTCTGCAGAGTTCATAAATCCCTCTGGCAGCCTGGCTGACAGCCTGGGTACTTTTATTACCGAAGGCTAATTGCTCCTTCTCCATCTGCCTCTGGGAGGCAGGTAAGGAGAGGGAGAGCTGGGTTGCTGGGAAGGAGTCGGGCCAGCCATACCCTGGGGGACAAAGGAGCAGCCCACCAGAGTCACAGTGATGGGCAGCGCTGGGCACTCCCTGCACTGTGCTGGGCAAGCTGCCTGTTGTTGGTACTTATGTTTCAAACAACTTTCCAGATGGGTGCTATCACAGAATCTATGTTGTAAGAGAGGAAACAAAGGCACAGATATGTTACGTGGCTTTCCCAAAATCACACAGTCACCAAAAGTCAGCTGAGTTTCAGTTCATGTGTCCTGAGCTGTGGTCTCATCAAATTGACACCAGCATCCTCTTTCCCTGGGATGGGCATGGTGGTGGAGATGGGTGGAGTGGTGGGCATGGTGGTGGAGATGGGTATGGTGGTGGTAGTGGTGTGTGGTGGTGGTGGGCATGGTGGTGGTGGTGGTGGTAGTGGTGTGTGGTGGTGGTGGTGGTAGTGGTGTGGTGGTGGTGGTGGTGGTGGTGATGGTGGAGGAGGTGATGGTGGTGGTAGTATGTGGTGATGGAGGTGGAGGTAGTTTTGGAGGTGGACATGGTGGTGGATAGTTTGGTTAGAGTGATTGGAAGCTCCTTGGCTCTTGCTGGGTCCTGTCAGCAGACCTGGCCTGTCTCTCTGTAGCCTGGCCTCTTCCCCAGCTCTGAGACACTGAAGAAGCTGTTTGCATGCTCACATGTCTTTGCTCCCCTCCAGGCTCAGAGGCTTAGCAATGAAAATATTTTGTCTGTTTTGAAAGGTGGGGAGCACTGGGGTGCTGGAATCTGTGGCTCCTCGGGCTGTAATACTCGACTCTGCGGGTGGCCCTGTTCCCAAGTCCTGAAATGCACGCTGGGGGGGTGGGGTGGCTAATGAGATGAGCTCTGAGAAGCTTGCTCCACATGGCTCAGGATCCGGCCAGGATTGGAAATGAACCATAAACACCCGAACAGAAGATGCGCAGCCACAAAAACACCCTAATCATCCTTCCAAGGATTTGCCCCATGGCTGTTGCAGGCGTGTGTGTTGAGAACGACACCCTTGGCTGCTTCAGCTCCAATGAGTCTCAGCTGCACAGACCCTCCACGTACGTGCTCAGCAAGACACAAACTGCAGGCAAAGCAGAGGGCTTTTAAGGACTCCACTCTGCCACTGCCAGCATGGTGTGGTGTGGGCCTAGCCAGGGCCTCTGTGCTGGGTGGCCCATTTCTCCAGTATCTGAGTGGGCCCCCTCCTCCAGCAAGCCTTCCTGAGGGCAGATAGTTAGGGTCTGTCAGGCATGTCTGTCCGTTGTGAAATGTGCTCGGCACATGACTTACCACCCGACTCCAACATGAGGGAAGGGCCAGTGTTGGTGGGGGGGGGGGCTCATCACTGCACTAGGTCAAGTCCAAAGCCAGGTATGCAGGGGAAATGTTTCTAAAGTCATCAGGTGAAGGGAAGGTGGGAAGTGGGGAGCAGAAGCCCTTTAAAAGAAAGGGTTGCTGGAAGTATCCGTCACCTCATGCTTTCCTTTCCATCCCACTCAGAACCAGGGTGTTTCCAAGCTCAGGGACCCTTCTTGTGTGTGAAGAAGGAAAGCAATCCCAGAGAAGGGGGTCTTCACACTGAGATGGAGATGGAGCTTGCACTAGAGGTGCTTGTGACCATTGTGTTACACCAGTATCTCAGCCAAGTTCCAACTATCAGGAGGTGGCCCATTTATCTTCCAGGAGCTCTCTCTCTCTCTCTCTCTCTCTCTCTCTCACACACACACACACACACACACACACACACACACAGAGAGAGAGAGAGAGAGAGAGAGAGAGAGAGAGAGAGAGAGAGAGACTCAACAGGGACAGAGTAGGAGAGGCAGGTGAAGGTCCCAGTATCTGATATCCCCCAGCTCCTGGTGATTTGTGTGGCCAGTGCTTGTCCATCTCACCCTTTACCTAGTCCTGGTATCACCACATGGGTTTAGTAAGGTTATTCTGCCGAATTGTGGGCTCAAGAATAAGGTAGACTATGAGCTCAAGAAGATATATCTTCCACTTGTCCATATATCCATCTGCCCACCATGGATCTACCTCCCATCCACTCATCATCCCCCTGTCATCTTCTCATCTATCATTCATCATCCATTTTACCATCCTCTCACCCTCCCATCTATTGAATCCATCCATCCATCCATCCATCCATCCATCCATCCATCCATCCATC
>CABHPQ010195526.1:0-12031 GCA_902168405.1 Peromyscus aztecus | reverse complement strand
CTTTTCCTCCTCCTCCCCCTCCTCATCTTCCTCCTCCTTCTTAGTTATTATTATTCTCTTACTTTTCATCTTTCCTCTCCTCTTTTCCTCCTCCTTCACTCCTCTTCCTCCCTCTCCTTCTTCCCCTTCTCTTTCTCCTCCCCTCCTCCTTCTCTCTTCTTCCTCCTCCTCTTCCTCTCCCCCTTCTGCTTCTGCACAATTTTGACTGTGCAGCATCTAAAAGCATGCCCAGCCACAGTCCTCTGTGTCTCTTCCTGCTAAGAGAGTGAAGAGTGGAAGAGGTACAGAGACGACAGGATTGAGAGGCCAGACCTCCTTCTCCACTCTGTACCCTCAGCTGCAGTACCCAAGTGTGGGGCCGGGAATACTGGGCATATGGGAGCGTGTATTTAACTATCACAGGACCAGGCACCCTAAGGATGGAAATGTGTATACAATGTAACTGCAGGAACCTGTAACTCAAAAGAGAAACCTCCAATCTAAGGGACTGTAATCATTTCCTCCTGGCACCGATGACCAACACAGAATGAATAAGGGAACACAGAAACAAACGCAAAGCTGTATTTGGATAATATCTCAAGTCCTGTTTATTCAACAAACTGGTCACAGCAAGATGGCTTGACTGAATGAGACTCCTGCTGTCTCTGCCCCGGGCAGAGAAAGCCTCACTCAGAAGGGAGGGTAGAGAAAGGAGTGGAGAGCTGACTAGGGCTTTTGGCTGTGGCTGCCAAGGGGGGGGGGGCGGGGGGAGGGGCAGCCATGTCCAGTACTTCCTTGGGCTTCCCCGAGACAGCTTAGGAGTGTGCAGAGACCCTCTCGTTCTTTAAGTTTCGTAAGTATGACAGTTGAGAAGTCTCTGCTTCATTTCTGGTTTAAGTGCTAAGTGTGGCTGCTCTAGAGGAGGGGAGCCTGTGCTATTGCCCTGGAGATCAGCTGCATGGGTAAAAATGGCAGGGCAATGCCAGTATGTGAAGAAGCAGAGGAGGGTCCATGGGCCCCTGCTCTTGAGCTTGGTGAATTCCCTGAGGCCCAAACACCAATGTCTCATTCAATTCTAATTATTCTCAGATTACTCACTCACTAATGCAGCTACTCCACCCTTTTCTAGGGGCCTATGTTCCATGGTCCTCAGTAGAACCTTAAAGCTATGGCTACTATACAATCTTGTATATACATTTTTCTTGTATATAGCCTATGGACAAATTTTATTTTTTTAAAAATTATGCAATACCTAACAAAATAGAGTAACTGTGCTAGAACAAGTTATTCAACATTATGAGTCATTCTCCCATTTAATATTTTCAAATGTGTGAGTTACTGTGGGTAGCTGAAACCTTGAGAGTAGGCTGATAATAAATGAAACTGTAGTTGATCATGGGTTACCAATGCTAAAAAGTTAAACCAGTTAAAACGACAATGAAATAACTCACAAAACCTGCTGAAGAAGATTTGAGAGGCTTGGGGCAGATGTGAGAAGCCAGAACACTCATATCCTTTAGGTAGGAATATAAATTGACGCCACATTTTGGTAGCACGGTTTGGTGAAATCTATGATGATGAATATCAACCTTGAAATTAGTTCCACTTCACTTTTGTTCTACAATTATATTTGTATAATTCTACAAAGTTATAAGTACAAAGGTGTTCACTGCACTATAGTTTATGATAGCAACGTGGGCAAAACTAGGAAACCTCAAGTGCCTCATTAGGAAGTTAATATCAGTCATACCACTAAGAAACAGAAAATGATCGGGTATCGTGGCTCATGTCTGTGATCTTAGCCCTTGGCAGATGGAGGTCGGGAATCCAAGAGTTCAAGGCCATCTTCAGCTACATGACTAATTTGAGGTCATTTTGGACTACATGAGACCCTGTCTTAATAAAATCCAAATCAAAGGTCTGGAAATATGACTCAGCAGTTTAGACTGCTTGTTGCTCTTGCAGAGGACCTGTGGCTCACAACCATCTGTTAATTCCAGTTCTAGGGGATCTGATGTCCCCTTTTGACTTCTGAGGGTACTAGGTACTCACATGGTATACATATATACATACAGGCAAAATATTCATACACTTACACAATTAATAAATAAATCTAAAAAATAACAGCAACAAAGGCATTAGGTGGACATGGTTATTTTGAAATATAAAATTCGGTAAAAATGTTAAACAAGATGCACCATACAAGGCAATTTGAATAAAATGCTTCTACTCACAAGTAATATTTTCAAAGTGTGACTAATGCACTTACATGCAAAGAACATTCTGGAAGGATTACCCTCTCTCAATCATTGAACATGTTTCCTTTGGAAAGTGCAACTGAGAACCTGGAGGATAGATGAGGTTCATATTCCACAAGTGTGTGCTGGGAATGAAGCAAAGCCTGTAGACATATCATTTTTATTATAGATTTAAAAATAGTGGCCCCAAAGCTAGAGAAGTGAAGCAGAAGCTGAGAAGATGGAAAGTCAAAGCTTCGAGGCAACGGCAGATTACTTGACTTTGAGCTCTGTTACTTAGATAGGAGGAGCTGAGAGCTTAGCTGTCCCTGAAGTAACACTGTTGTAATGATGGCAGAAATAAGTCTGCAGTAACATGCCAGTGATGCTGAGATGATGATGACGCCACAGTGGTGCTGATGGAGACTGGAGGTGAGATGCGCGGCATCAGCATCTTTATCACAAGGGCAATCTTACTGATGCACCGGCACAGACACAGGCACATAATGTTTAAGTCAATTTAAGGTTTGTCTTCAGAGTAAAAATCCAGTTTTGGGAGGCTGTATAAATTCTGATTGTTATACCTGCGTAGATTCTTGTAACAATGCTGTGTTACAATGTTAACGTCAGCAATGTTAACGTCCTAAAACCTTCAAACCATTCACGCATTCACAACCTCCTTTCTTCTTAACCCTAGGGAAACCTCTTATCCATGCCCTATTCCTATATCTTTTTTTTTCCTTTTCCAAAATGTCATAGAAATGGAAATACATAGTTGGTAATTATTTGAAACCGAGTTCTTTCACTTGGTCTAACACAGACATGAAATCCATCTTTATTATTTTTACTTTTTAGAATACAAGGTTAAAGGAGGAGGTCAGGAAAGACCCAGTGGCTGCAGACATCCCAGGCATCTAATAAGAAATGGAGGAGTCAATAAGGCACCTTCATGTGATAAAAGCTCCATCGAGTTAAGGCATATGCATTCCAGTTTGCCTTTTCTATTTTGGGCATGTTCAGATTCAGGTCCTCTAGAGACATCATGGGAGAAAACTTATCTCTCTGTAGGCTTTCCCCGTCTCTGCATATGGAAGCATAATTATTTGGCTTATAATTAAATTTGTTTGTTAGCTGGGCACTGAGTGTAATTCCATCACCAGTGAGGTAATCCTCACAGCACATTCCCTCGTTGCTGGAAAACTGCTGGCCTTCTGGGCTGTCACATGGTTATCCAGCACAGGCTGTGTGCCACGGCACAGTTGTGGACACCACAAAATTGAGCTGGAAATCTCTATGAGATGAGAAGTCACATGGCTCACTTCTCACTGCCCTGGGGATTACCTCTAGTTTCCATTTTGAGTAACACATTCTCTGTGCTGCTGAGTTCTGCTCTTTCACATACTGGAAACCAGTATTTAGGGAAGGGATTTAATTTATGCTTTGGAATGCCTATCAAGGTAAGCATATTGAGCAGACAGATCAATACTTGCTGAGTAAATAAAAGAACAACCTCTATTTCCAGCTCTCCCTTACAAACACACACACACACACACACACACACACACACACACACACACACACCCCACTGTGTAGGGGATGGTGCTTTGCAATGTTGGATGAGGTAGCAAGGGAGCAATTTGCAAACTAGTGCATTGCTGGTGTTTTTTGCTGGCCTGCTTCCATGATGCAGCAGATGTGTTGTGGGATGAGGAAGATGGGCCACTCAGCTCAGATAATAGCTGTGTGAAAACCTATTTGATTTATTCAAAGGACTAATATCAGGCAATTTGAATGGATCAAGTTTGCCAGTGGGCTTAATTCTGGGCTTCCTGGCGTTTTTTCTTTAAAATGTACTAGAATTACAAATGGCTTTGCTTTCGGTTTTAATTTTCTGTTGCATTTCCTCTGAGGTAGACCATGTTCTCTATTTGTGATAAAAGCTTCATGCCTGGAAGTATGAGGAACTCATATTCCAGAAGAAGAGCAGTGGGATGATGGGACAGAGTACTCAATTCTGTGTGGCACCACTGCTGTGCTGAGCATACCGCAAAGTGCTTTCCTGTGGGGGCTTTCATGCAGGAGAGAGAGAGCTCACAGACAATACTAAAGACTGAAAAACTAGTCTCAGCCTCAGTGGGCAAATGAAATTAACTCTTCCTTGGCGGAGTAACCCCCTTTTTGAAGCTGATAATGTTAGAATGAAAGATGTGTCTTGAAGAGTATAAATTTGACAGCCGCCTCAATAATAGAGGCGCTTCTTCTCAGTGCTCTTATGCCACCCTGAAAACATTCTCCTAATGCCTTTAGTGTTCCTGGTTCTCTGGAGTGTCTTGGAGGCCACTGATGAGACAGATTTTCTTTGTCCACAAAAAGCTCAATATATGTGTGGACAAATGCAATTTTCCTTTGTTTATGGAGAAAAAAAACCAATGCATATGGATTTGTAAACTTAAGTATGGGGCTCTAGTCTGCTGTAAAAATAAGTTAATCATTTGTCAGCTTATATCACCTTAATCCATAAAGCAGGGATTTCTGACATGGCTCATCTAGAATTTTGCCTTACAGCTTCAGCTTATTGCCACCCCACCCCACCCCGCCGCCTTTTTTTTCTGCTAGGGAACTTCATAAAGATCTACTTCTGAGGGCCTGTGACTACTTTGAGCCTGGCCTTCTTTTCTTCTGAAAGAATGGTATAATGAGCTCCATCCCAAAGATAGTGAAACATTCAATCAATAAAATACAATGCTTTCCCTGTGCGTTGCATCGCATTTCTGTGGTTATGGTTTCTCGCAGAAGTGGGGTGCATTGGTCCCACCTCAATGACAAGGCACATCCAAACACACTGCCTGTAGACCCACATTGTCAGTTTTCCAGTCAACTGGGTTTGGTGATGTAAGACTGTAATCTCAGCTACTTGGGCAGCTGAGGAAGGACAGTCACATGTTTAAGTCCTTCCTAGGTTACAGAGTGAATTCAAGGCTGGCCCAAGAAGCTATACTGTCCATGCTTGGATTTTGTTGCTAATGAAAAATCAGATGTTATTCTGATGTGTTTGCTGTTCCAGGCAAGTTGATATTTTCTCAGACTTTAATATTGCCTGTTTGCTTTGCATTTCTGACATTTGACTCCAATATGCTATGCATGGACTGATTCTCTTTTGGCCTGTTGATTGTGATTCTAAAAGACTCTTGTGTTTAGATGTCTTTTTCATTCTTGGATTTGGGGACTTGACTGCTATCATCTCAATGAATAGATTTTGTTTCTTTTAGTGTTTGGAAATTCTCAATTTTCTTGTTGAATTTGTCTTCCATATTGGTGACCTTTCCATCCATGTGGCTGATTTTTCTCATGTATTGCTGACTCTTTCTAGGGGGTGTAGCTGACTTTCCTCTCCAGGTCTTGCACTGAACTCAACTCATTGTTTGCAACCTTTGAGGTTTGTGATCATTTTTACCAGTTAGTTGAAGTCAGCATTATCTTCAATCTGCATTCAGGAATTATGATACCATGGAGGAGTCATGGGGCCTTTCCATGTTTCTTGTGTTTCTATGCTGAAATTCATACATCTCATTGGGTATTTATCTGATTTTATTTGGGGAATCTTAAAATTATCAACTTACTCTTGAGAGCTCAATGTCTAGTGCTACCCAGAGAGGAAACAACAAATTGCTGTAACAACAATAGCATCCAATGTTACAAGGCATAGAACTCCCCTTAAGACTGATTAATTCCCACTAATTACCACCAATGATAATAAAACTAAGGTGGAAAACTGCTATAGAATGTGCTATGAATTTTTAAATTATTTAGGGTGAGTGTGGAAATAGTAAATGGATGAGATGAAGGAAGGAGGAAGGGAAACAGGCAGATGTCAGGAGAAAAGGGTTAAATAAATGGAAGGAAATAAAGAGGAGTGGAGAAAGTGACGTCAATTCAGCATTAGACCATGAGATGTAGCCAGTGCAATGGCAAAAATATAAATTGGAAAGAATGTTGGTGGAAAAGGTAATTCAAGTGGGCTTTGTTCACGGGTGACATGATTTTATACATAGAAATTTCTATTGACTGTTAGAAAGCTTATAGAATCAGTAAGAGTTTTTAGCAAGACCATAGGATGCAAGGTCAGGGTATAAAATACATTGTTTCTTTAAAGTTTTATCAATGACAATTGGATCAAAACTTTAAAAACTTTTTGCAATGGCATCTCAGAACATGGTTAATTTAGAGAAGATGTAAAATACATGTAAGATTTACAGAGTAATCATTATAAAATATTCCTGAAAGAAATTAAAGAAGTCCTAACCAAATTGAGAGAGAAATCAAGGTTATGAGAGAAGGGTCAATGTTGTCTAGATAACAATTTTCCCTAAAATGACTTATGGGTTCAGTACATCACGGTCCTGAGTTTATGCTGCATGCAGGACATGACATTTTTACTTCTTCTGTCATTAAATTCAGTATTTTGGGAGCATGTCTATCTAGATGGAATATTTTCTGTGATAGAAAAGGTGATGATTCTTTAAAATGAAATATTGTAAGATTTTCTGGCTTCAAATCAAACTTCTATTAGAAACCACTGAAGACCCATAAGAGATGGGTGAATGGGCAGTAAGTATTCAAACTAAGCTATTTCAAGTCATTTGGGGTTGCTATTGAATTTATATTCATTTTTGCTTTTTATAAAATATATCCAAAAACAGGGATCATGGTCACATCCACGGTAGCCCAGTGCTCCAGATGTAGTTATTGGGAATGGAGTTGATAATGTTGATATTATTCTCTGTGCTCTTACTTTCCAGATAGCTGTCCATGGCCCAGCGAAATGGACAGCCCTGGGACACCTATTAGAAGTACAGAACTCAAACCTTACCTTGTCTGTTAGCTAGCAAGAAGCCTGCTATAGGCCATGCAACTGATAATTAATATTAAGCCTCTGTGTGTTTGCTTGGAACCAAGCAGCTGCAGAACACCAGTGGGAGAGATTCATCCCGACCATGGGCTGGGTAGGACCAGAGAAACTTCCAGCTACACAGTAAGTCACTTTCCCTTCACTTTTTTTTTTTTGAAGGATTTCCTCTCTTCTGAATTCACTATTTCCCACAGCTCTTTGGAATACACACTGAGTTTTATCCTGAAGAGTCTAAATTGTTTTTCCCCTTCTCATTTGTTTAATACATTTGGCAAAGACTAGATTAACTTGTACAACACCACCGTACCCTCCACAGCACCCTGCACAGTGTCCTGCAAATGCAGACAGCCTCACAAGAGGACTGTTGAGTGGGCAAATGAGTGGAGCAATGATGGAGTGAAAAAACATGGTGTTATGTTCAACATCATTTGGAGAGACCACTGTGGAAACAAAGGCAGAGCTAGAGTCAGAGAGACCTGGAGACCTGGATGAAGGGAGCCCTCAAAACACCTTGGCCTGAGTATTGCCATTTTGACTTCAGATTCCAATTTTTTTATTTATTTTTATTATTTTTGGTTTTTCAAGACAGGATTTCTCAGTGTAGTTTTGGTGCCTGTCCTGGAGCTCACTCTGTAGACCAGGCTGGCCTTGAACTCATGCCTGGCTCTGCCTCCAGAGTGCTGGGATTAAAGGCATGTGCCACCACCGCCCGGCTCAGGTTCCATTTTACCTGCAGGATGAAATAAAGTTTAGGTTCTCAAGCCCTAGGGGAGATGAGAACTCTCCAATGACTGATCAACTTCCTCCCTAAACCATAGAAAGAGTTGTTATGCATCTTTAGTTCTCTAGAAACATTATGGCTGTTCGCAACAGCAGAAGGAACAAATGCATCTGATTGGTTGGACTTGCATTGCATATAGACTGACAATGAAGGAACATTCAAGGAAGCCTCCAATCTCTAAATCCTGATTGGTGAAAAGTGTAACTGTAACTTGGCAACAAATGTTTGTGTTTTGTACTTATAAACCTCACTTCTACCCCTGCTCAGGGCTGTCAGGAGAAACAAGACTCCTGAGTCCCTGTCCTGCAGCCTTGATGGATCAGTGACCATTTGTGTGGTGAGTTATTAAAATCTTTGGAACCCATAAGTATTGTCTTTCCTTCCTCCTGGCACATATCGGGCTAGGTGTAACGCTGGAAACAGAACAGTGCTGTGTAGCTTAATGGCAAAATCTTGAGATACAAATTTCCCGCAAATAGTACTGAGGAGCCAAATTTAGACCTCTTGTCTGAGTTTCTCTTTATAGATGACACCTGGCAGACTCCACATTCCGAATTCCATTTCCACGCTGGAGCGAAGCTGCGGTGAAGCAGCCGGGAGAACAGACAGACTGCAAATGTGAGATCAGGGCCAGGATCAAGCCCCAGCGCTCCATCACTCAGTCATTAGATCAGTTCATGTTCCAGCTCCAATTCTGCCAGCTAGTGTCTATTCATGCAGTCGTAATCCAGTTGACATGTCCAGTCAATGTTGACCCACTTGTTTGAGACGTAAGGTGTATTCGATGGCATGTAGGATTGGTTTACATTCTTTTTATTTTTACTTTTTTTTGATTAGCTTACAAAGGAGCAGGCTTCTTATGACACTGTTTTATGTTTTCAGTTTTAGTTGACTCACTCACTCTTTCCCCCACCTCATTGCATATCGCCTCCATTTATCTTCCGTTCTCAGCATTCTGTCTTCCACGTTCATATCACAAGCATTACTTCCCCCAGCCCTCTCTCTTCAAGTCTCTTTCTTCTCCCCCCCATGGGCCTGTTTCCCGTTTCCTGACCCTTAAACACTCACTGCCACATAAATGTACACATATAAAAATTAGAAGCTAGGACCCACACACGAAAGAGAATGTGCAGTGTTTGTCTTTCTGAGCCTGGATTACCTAATTCAGGAACTGGGGATGCTGAAAGAAGCCAGTGTATACAGAGAGGGGACAAGTCAGACTGTGGGACGTCACAGCCTAAAGGACATGTGGGGTGCAGTCTGAGAACTAGCGGGGTTTAGCAGCATTGCTGAGGCCCCTTTGGTGGAGTGGGTAGAAGATTATCCTGGAGATGAGGTCACAGACATGGTGAGAATTGGTACCATTTTGAGGAAGTTGATTATGGAAAGGAAAGTGGGGGTGCGGTGTGCAGGTAACAGGGGAGGGGTTATGGACTGAATACCTGAGTCCTTCCAAAACTCACACACTGAAATCCTAGCCCCAGTGTGATGGTAAAAGAGGCAGGATCTTTGGAGATCATGGTAGTGCTAACAGGAGCCCATTCCTCAGGCAATGGATCCCAGAGTCTCCCCCTACCTCTGTTTGGAGACAGGGTCTTGCTCTGTAGCCCAAGCCAGTCTGGAACCCACTATGGAGTCCAGGCTGACCTCAGATTCACAGCAATCCTCCTGCCTGAGCCTCCTGCACCACCATACATAGTATCTTATGGGACCAAGGGTCCTCACCAAGAGCTCAAACCTGATGGCACCCTGAATTTCCAGAACCATGAGAAATAATGTTTGTTGCCTAAACCTCCATGTTCATGGTGTTTTGCTTATCAACTAATACTAAGACAGAAATGAAATTGGTTGGTTTTCCTTCCTTTCTTTTTGCTTTTAGTAGGAAAAAGAGGCAGACCAGGGAAGTTAAAGACACAGGAGAGAGAAAAATTCTGAAAATTCTTATCCGTCCGTCCATCCATCCATCCATCCATCCATCCATCCATCCATCCATCCATCCATCCTAGCACTAGGAGACAGAACTTGGAGTCTCACACATGCCCGGACAGTGCTCTCTCCTGGCTACCGCTGCCACCCATTTTCTTTTTCTTTTCTTTTTTTTTTTTTTTTTTTTGGTTTTTCGAGACAGGGATTATCTGTGTAGCTTTGCGCCTTTCCTGGAACTCACTTGGGAGACCAGGCTGGCCTCGAACTCACAGAGATCCGCCTGCCTCTGCCTCCCGAGTGCTGGGATTAAAGGCGTGCGCCACCACCGCTCAGCCTGCCACCCATTTTCATTTTGATATAGGGTCTTGCTGTGTTGCCCAGGCTTGCCTTGAGCTCATTCTGTAGTCTAGGCAGGGCTTGAACTTGTAATCCGCAGGCCTTAGCCTCTTGACTAGCTGAATCTGGAGGCCTGAACCACGAGACCTAGACAGCCATGTTAAAATGTAAATATAAACATTCAGAAGCAAAACACAGAGGAATTTTTTTTAAGTTTTTAAAAAATATTTATTTCTTTAGTGTGTGTGTGTGCGTGCATGTGTGTGTGTGCGTGCGCGTGCGTGCATGCGTGTGTGTGTGTGTGTGTGTGTGTGTGTGTGTGTGTGTACACGCCAGTGTGCACATGCAGAGGTCAGAGGACAGTGTGCAGGAGTCAGTTCTACCTTCCCACCGTGTATTTCCTTTAACGGTACTCTGAAATTCTGAAATTTCTAGTCAATGATATGAGAGGTGACATTGACTTGTGGAAAGACACATTCAAAAGGAAGAGGCAGCATTATGTCTAAATGATCTCATCATAACTCATCACGCACGGTTGTAGCGAGGTGATACAAAGGACACAGAGGAGCATTCTAGGAATTAGATCAAAAGTTCAGGGAACTGACGGGATATATAGATCATCATGCCCCAAATCAACTCGTGCGCCAGAAGCGCATGTAAGTAGATTGACAAATGAGACAATTGTAACGTTTACTTAAACTATCCACAAGAAGCTGCACAAATAAAGATCAAGTAGGAGGTTCATAGGATATTCCCAAGGAAGCAGTTTAGAAGTACAGGTGGCCCTAGTGACGAGCCTTGGAAGGGTGACACGGTTGGGAATGTGCAACATCCTCAACACACATACAAGAGGTAGAAAACAAAAGGGCCTTTCTAGGGGCTACTTTCAATATTTACCAAGGGATTGCAATGTTATAATTACGCTTAAGTAACATTTGGTGAAAGCTGTTTAATATCATATATGCATATGCCTGTATATGTGCATACATTTATGTATACACAGATCTGACATAAATATATACATATATAAATGCACACATCTTATGTGTATCAGAGTCATGATATTCATTCACTGAACTTGGTTTGAGCACAGATTCAATAGGCTAGAAAGAAGACAGACCTGGTCTGGGACCAGTGACTTTGGGGGGTTGGATGATTTGCATATGAAAGTCTGTTAGACTCTTCTGTGTATTCTTAGGTGCATTTGAAATTCTCTGTAATAAAAGGTTAAGCAAACAATACCAAAGCAGCAGCTCTTAAGACAAATTCAGCCAACGCCATAGATGGATTTTAGTGTCCCAGTAACCAACCTAGATGACAAAATGTTGTATGTGTGAACGCATGTGCATTCTCTTCCAGGGAGGAGGTCTGAAACTCTAATTAGATTCTTAGCAGTCTATTTTTGTTAAAGTGTTAAGAACAATTAGAGTAAATAGTCTGCTTAACCTTTAGCCAACCTTCTTGGAGGATTATTTCTTGCAACTGATGTTTATAATAGAAATTGGAAAACAGAGAATCTAAGCCTCTAATCCTTCGTAAAGACTCTGAAATACAAAGGAGACTTTGCCAAACCTCCTGGTAGGAGTGTTCTTGAAATTATTGCAGCAAAATAACCAGAGCTGAGGAGTCTAAGACCTTTTGAGAAAACAGAGTTGGGGGGATTGAAGGTTGCAAGAGAAGCTGTGAGGACTGTTGTAATATGCTGTAAATTTATTAAAAACAACGTAATTGGACAAAATGTTAAATAAAGGAAGTAAAAGGGACGTACTCAATGGATAATCATGAGCTTCACACAACTAATTTCCATTTGGTTTCTTGCTGTGGGAATGTTCTGTATGGCAAATGTGTTGCTAATAAAACACT
>CABHPQ010195525.1:26108-50301 GCA_902168405.1 Peromyscus aztecus | reverse complement strand
CTTTTCCTCCTCCTCCCCCTCCTCATCTTCCTCCTCCTTCTTAGTTATTATTATTCTCTTACTTTTCATCTTTCCTCTCCTCTTTTCCTCCTCCTTCACTCCTCTTCCTCCCTCTCCTTCTTCCCCTTCTCTTTCTCCTCCCCTCCTCCTTCTCTCTTCTTCCTCCTCCTCTTCCTCTCCCCCTTCTGCTTCTGCACAATTTTGACTGTGCAGCATCTAAAAGCATGCCCAGCCACAGTCCTCTGTGTCTCTTCCTGCTAAGAGAGTGAAGAGTGGAAGAGGTACAGAGACGACAGGATTGAGAGGCCAGACCTCCTTCTCCACTCTGTACCCTCAGCTGCAGTACCCCAAGTGTGGGGCCGGGAATACTGGGCATATGGGAGCGTGTATTTAACTATCACAGGACCAGGCACCCTAAGGATGGAAATGTGTATAGAATGTAACTGCAGGAACCTGTAACTCAAAAGAGAAACCTCCAATCTAAGGGACTGTAATCATTTCCTCCTGGCACCGATGACCAACACAGAATGAATAAGGGAACACAGAAACAAACGCAAAGCTGTATTTGGATAATATCTCAAGTCCTGTTTATTCAACAAACTGGTCACAGCAAGATGGCTTGACTGAATGAGACTCCTGCTGTCTCTGCCCCGGGCAGAGAAAGCCTCACTCAGAAGGGAGGGTAGAGAAAGGAGTGGAGAGCTGACTAGGGCTTTTGGCTGTGGCTGCCAAGGGGGGGGGGGGGGGGGGGGGGGCAGCCATGTCCAGTACTTCCTTGGGCTTCCCCGAGACAGCTTAGGAGTGTGCAGAGACCCTCTCGTTCTTTAAGTTTCGTAAGTATGACAGTTGAGAAGTCTCTGCTTCATTTCTGGTTTAAGTGCTAAGTGTGGCTGCTCTAGAGGAGGGGAGCCTGTGCTATTGCCCTGGAGATCAGCTGCATGGGTAAAAATGGCAGGGGCAATGCCAGTATGTGAAGAAGCAGAGGAGGGTCCATGGGCCCCTGCTCTTGAGCTTGGTGAATTCCCTGAGGCCCAAACACCAATGTCTCATTCAATCCTAATTATTCTCAGATTACTCACTCACTAATGCAGCTACTCCACCCTTTTCTAGGGGCCTATGTTCCATGGTCCTCAGTAGAACCTTAAAGCTATGGCTACTATACAATCTTGTATATACATTTTTCTTGTATATAGCCTATGGACAAATTTTATTTTTTTAAAAATTATGCAATACCTAACAAAATAGAGTAACTGTGCTAGAACAAGTTATTCAACATTATGAGTCATTCTCCCATTTAATATTTTCAAATGTGTGAGTTACTGTGGGTAGCTGAAACCTTGAGAGTAGGCTGATAATAAATGAAGCTGTAGTTGATCATGGGTTACCAATGCTAAAAAGTTAAACCAGTTAAAACGACAATGAAATAACTCACAAAACCTGCTGAAGAAGATTTGAGAGGCTTGGGGCAGATGTGAGAAGCCAGAACACTCATATCCTTTAGGTAGGAATATAAATTGACGCCACATTTTGGTAGCACGATTTGGTGAAATCTATGATGATGAATATCAACCTTGAAATTAGTTCCACTTCACTTTTGTTCTACAATTATATTTGTATAATTCTACAAAGTTATAAGTACAAAGGTGTTCACTGCACTATAGTTTATGATAGCAACGTGGGCAAAACTAGGAAACCTCAAGTGCCTCATTAGGAAGTTAATATCAGTCATACCACTAAGAAACAGAAAATGATCGGGTATCGTGGCTCATGTCTGTGATCTTAGCCCTTGGCAGATGGAGGTCGGGAATCCAAGAGTTCAAGGCCATCTTCAGCTACATGACTAATTTGAGGTCATTTTGGACTACATGAGACCCTGTCTTAATAAAATCCAAATCAAGGGTCTGGAGATATGACTCAGCAGTTTAGACTGCTTGTTGCTCTTGCAGAGGACCTGTGGCTCACAACCATCTGTTAATTCCAGTTCTAGGGGATCTGATGTCCCCTTTTGACTTCTGAGGGTACTAGGTACTCACATGGTATACATATATACATACAGGCAAAATATTCATACACTTACACAATTAATAAATAAATCTAAAAAATAACAGCAACAAAGGCATTAGGTGGACATGGTTATTTTGAAATATAAAATTCGGTAAAAATGTTAAACAAGATGCACCATACAAGGCAATTTGAATAAAATGCTTCTACTCACAAGTAATATTTTCAAAGTGTGACTAATGCACTTACATGCAAAGAACATTCTGGAAGGATTACCCTCTCTCAATCATTGAACATGTTTCCTTTGGAAAGTGCAACTGAGAACCTGGAGGATAGATGAGGTTCATATTCCACAAGTGTGTGCTGGGAATGAAGCAAAGCCTGTAGACATATCATTTTTATTATAGATTTAAAAATAGTGGCCCCAAAGCTAGAGAAGTGAAGCAGAAGCTGAGAAGATGGAAAGTCAAAGCTTCGAGGCAACGGCAGATTACTTGACTTTGAGCTCTGTTACTTAGATAGGAGGAGCTGAGAGCTTAGCTGTCCCTGAAGTAACACTGTTGTAATGATGGCAGAAATAAGTCTGCAGTAACATGCCAGTGATGCTGAGATGATGATGACGCCACAGTGGTGCTGATGGAGACTGGAGGTGAGATGCGCGGCATCAGCATCTTTATCACAAGGGCAATCTTACTGATGTACCGGCACAGACACAGGCACATAATGTTTAAGTCAATTTAAGGTTTGTCTTCAGAGTAAAAATCCAGTTTTGGGAGGCTGTATAAATTCTGATTGTTATACCTGCGTAGATTCTTGTAACAATGCTGTGTTACAATGTTAACGTCAGCAATGTTAACGTCCTAAAACCTTCAAACCATTCACGCATTCACAACCTCCTTTCTTCTTAACCCTAGGGAAACCTCTTATCCATGCCCTATTCCTATATCTTTTTTTTCCTTTTCCAAAATGTCATAGAAATGGAAATACATAGTTGGTAATTATTTGAAACCGAGTTCTTTCACTTGGTCTAACACAGACATGAAATCCATCTTTATTATTTTTACTTTTTAGAATACAAGGTTAAAGGAGGAGGTCAGGAAAGACCCAGTGGCTGCAGACATCCCAGGCATCTAATAAGAAATGGAGGAGTCAATAAGGCACCTTCATGTGATAAAAGCTCCATCGAGTTAAGGCATATGCATTCCAGTTTGCCTTTTCTATTTTGGGCATGTTCAGATTCAGGTCCTCTAGAGACATCATGGGAGAAAACTTATCTCTCTGTAGGCTTTCCCCGTCTCTGCATATGGAAGCATAATTATTTGGCTTATAATTAAATTTGTTTGTTAGCTGGGCACTGAGTGTAATTCCATCACCAGTGAGGTAATCCTCACAGCACATTCCCTCGTTGCTGGAAAACTGCTGGCCTTCTGGGCTGTCACATGGTTATCCAGCACAGGCTGTGTGCCACGGCACAGTTGTGGACACCACAAAATTGAGCTGGAAATCTCTATGAGATGAGAAGACACATGGCTCACTTCTCACTGCCCTGGGGATTACCTCTAGTTTCCATTTTGAGTAACACATTCTCTGTGCTGCTGAGTTCTGCTCTTTCACATACTGGAAACCAGTATTTAGGGAAGGGATTTAATTTATGCTTTGGAATGCCTATCAAGGTAAGCATATTGAGCAGACAGATCAATACTTGCTGAGTAAATAAAAGAACAACCTCTATTTCCAGCTCTCCCTTACAAACACACACACACACACACACACACACACACACACACACACACACACCCCACTGTGTAGGGGATGGTGCTTTGCAATGTTGGATGAGGTAGCAAGGGAGCAATTTGCAAACTAGTGCATTGCTGGTGTTTTTTGCTGGCCTGCTTCCATGATGCAGCAGATGTGTTGTGGGATGAGGAAGATGGGCCACTCAGCTCAGATAATAGCTGTGTGAAAACCTATTTGATTTATTCAAAGGACTAATATCAGGCAATTTGAATGGATCAAGTTTGCCAGTGGGCTTAATTCTGGGCTTCCTGGCGTTTTTTCTTTAAAATGTACTAGAATTACAAATGGCTTTGCTTTCGGTTTTAATTTTCTGTTGCATTTCCTCTGAGGTAGACCATGTTCTCTATTTGTGATAAAAGCTTCATGCCTGGAAGTATGAGGAACTCATATTCCAGAAGAAGAGCAGTGGGATGATGGGACAGAGTACTCAATTCTGTGTGGCACCACTGCTGTGCTGAGCATACCGCAAAGTGCTTTCCTGTGGGGGCTTTCATGCAGGAGAGAGAGAGCTCACAGACAATACTAAAGACTGAAAAACTAGTCTCAGCCTCAGTGGGCAAATGAAATTAACTCTTCCTTGGCGGAGTAACCCCCTTTTTGAAGCTGATAATGTTAGAATGAAAGATGTGTCTTGAAGAGTATAAATTTGACAGCCGCCTCAATAATAGAGGCGCTTCTTCTCAGTGCTCTTATGCCACCCTGAAAACATTCTCCTAATGCCTTTAGTGTTCCTGGTTCTCTGGAGTGTCTTGGAGGCCACTGATGAGACAGATTTTCTTTGTCCACAAAAAGCTCAATATATGTGTGGACAAATGCAATTTTCCTTTGTTTATGGAGAAAAAAAACCAATGCATATGGATTTGTAAACTTAAGTATGGGGCTCTAGTCTGCTGTAAAAATAAGTTAATCATTTGTCAGCTTATATCACCTTAATCCATAAAGCAGGGATTTCTGACATGGCTCATCTAGAATTTTGCCTTACAGCTTCAGCTTATTGCCACCCCACCCCACCCCGCCGCCTTTTTTTTCTGCTAGGGAACTTCACAAAGATCTACTTCTGAGGGCCTGTGACTACTTTGAGCCTGGCCTTCTTTTCTTCTGAAAGAATGGTATAATGAGCTCCATCCCAAAGATAGTGAAACATTCAATCAATAAAATACAATGCTTTCCCTGTGCGTTGCATCGCATTTCTGTGGTTATGGTTTCTCGCAGAAGTGGGGTGCATTGGTCCCACCTCAATGACAAGGCACATCCAAACACACTGCCTGTAGACCCACATTGTCAGTTTTCCAGTCAACTGGGTTTGGTGATGTAAGACTGTAATCTCAGCTACTTGGGCAGCTGAGGAAGGACAGTCACATGTTTAAGTCCTTCCTAGGTTACAGAGTGAATTCAAGGCTGGCCCAAGAAGCTATACTGTCCATTCTTGGATTTTGTTGCTAATGAAAAATCAGATGTTATTCTGATGTGTTTGCTGTTCCAGGCAAGTTGATATTTTCTCAGACTTTAATATTGCCTGTTTGCTTTGCATTTCTGACATTTGACTCCAATATGCTATGCATGGACTGATTCTCTTTTGGTCTGTTGATTGTGATTCTAAAAGACTCTTGTGTTTAGATGTCTTTTTCATTCTTGGATTTGGGGACTTGACTGCTATCATCTCAATGAATAGATTTTGTTTCTTTTAGTGTTTGGAAATTCTCAATTTTCTTGTTGAATTTGTCTTCCATATTGGTGACCTTTCCATCCATGTGGCTGATTTTTCTCATGTATTGCTGACTCTTTCTAGGGGTGTAGCTGACTTTCCTCTCCAGGTCTTGCACTGAACTCAACTCATTGTTTGCAACCTTTGAGGTTTGTGATCATTTTTACCAGTTAGTTGAAGTCAGCATTATCTTCAATCTGCATTCAGGAATTATGATCCCATGGAGGAGTCATGGGGCCTTTCCATGTTTCTTGTGTTTCTATGCTGAAATTCATACATCTCATTGGGTATTTATCTGATTTTATTTGGGGAATCTTAAAATTATCAACTTACTCTTGAGAGCTCAATGTCTAGTGCTACCCAGAGAGGAAACAACAAATTGCTGTAACAACAATAGCATCCAATGTTACAAGGCATAGAACTCCCCTTAAGACTGATTAATTCCCACTAATTACCACCAATGATAATAAAACTAAGGTGGAAAACTGCTATAGAATGTGCTATGAATTTTTAAATTATTTAGGGTGAGTGTGGAAATAGTAAATGGATGAGATGAAGGAAGGAGGAAGGGAAACAGGCAGATGTCAGGAGAAAAGGGTTAAATAAATGGAAGGAAATAAAGAGGAGTGGAGAAAGTGACGTCAATTCAGCATTAGACCATGAGATGTAGCCAGTGCAATGGCAAAAATATAAATTGGAAAGAATGTTGGTGGAAAAGGTAATTCAAGTGGGCTTTGTTCACGGGTGACATGATTTTATACATAGAAATTTCTATTGACTGTTAGAAAGCTTATAGAATCAGTAAGAGTTTTTAGCAAGACCATAGGATGCAAGGTCAGGGTATAAAATACATTGTTTCTTTAAAGTTTTATCAATGACAATTGGATCAAAACTTTAAAAACTTTTTGCAATGGCATCTCAGAACATGGTTAATTTAGAGAAGATGTAAAATACATGTAAGATTTACAGAGTAATCATTATAAAATATTCCTGAAAGAAATTAAAGAAGTCCTAACCAAATTGAGAGAGAAATCAAGGTTATGAGAGAAGGGTCAATGTTGTCTAGATAACAATTTTCCCTAAAATGACTTATGGGTTCAGTACATCACGGTCCTGAGTTTATGCTGCATGCAGGACATGACATTTTTACTTCTTCTGTCATTAAATTCAGTATTTTGGGAGCATGTCTATCTAGATGGAATATTTTCTGTGATAGAAAAGGTGATGATTCTTTAAAATGAAATATTGTAAGATTTTCTGGCTTCAAATCAAACTTCTATTAGAAACCACTGAAGACCCATAAGAGATGGGTGAATGGGCAGTAAGTATTCAAACTAAGCTATTTCAAGTCATTTGGGGTTGCTATTGAATTTATATTCATTTTTGCTTTTTATAAAATATATCCAAAAACAGGGATCATGGTCACATCCACGGTAGTAGCCCAGTGCTCCAGATGTAGTTATTGGGAATGGAGTTGATAATGTTGATATTATTCTCTGTGCTCTTACTTTCCAGATAGCTGTCCATGGCCCAGCGAAATGGACAGCCCTGGGACACCTATTAGAAGTACAGAACTCAAACCTTACCTTGTCTGTTAGCTAGCAAGAAGCCTGCTATAGGCCATGCAACTGATAATTAATATTAAGCCTCTGTGTGTTTGCTTGGAACCAAGCAGCTGCAGAACACCAGTGGGAGAGATTCATCCCGACCATGGGCTGGGTAGGACCAGAGAAACTTCCAGCTACACAGTAAGTCACTTTCCCTTCACTTTTTTTTTTTTTTTGAAGGATTTCCTCTCTTCTGAATTCACTATTTCCCACAGCTCTTTGGAATACACACTGAGTTTTATCCTGAAGAGTCTAAATTGTTTTTCCCCTTCTCATTTGTTTAATACATTTGGCAAAGACTAGATTAACTTGTACAACACCACCGTACCCTCCACAGCACCCTGCACAGTGTCCTGCAAATGCAGACAGCCTCACAAGAGGACTGTTGAGTGGGCAAATGAGTGGAGCAATGATGGAGTGAAAAAACATGGTGTTATGTTCAACATCATTTGGAGAGACCACTGTGGAAACAAAGGCAGAGCTAGAGTCAGAGAGACCTGGAGACCTGGATGAAGGGAGCCCTCAAAACACCTTGGCCTGAGTATTGCCATTTTGACTTCAGATTCCAATTTTTTTATTTATTTTTATTATTTTTGGTTTTTCAAGACAGGATTTCTCAGTGTAGTTTTGGTGCCTGTCCTGGAGCTCACTCTGTAGACCAGGCTGGCCTTGAACTCATGCCTGGCTCTGCCTCCAGAGTGCTGGGATTAAAGGCATGTGCCACCACCGCCCGGCTCAGGTTCCATTTTACCTGCAGGATGAAATAAAGTTTAGGTTCTCAAGCCCTAGGGGAGATGAGAACTCTCCAATGACTGATCAACTTCCTCCCTAAACCATAGAAAGAGTTGTTATGCATCTTTAGTTCTCTAGAAACATTATGGCTGTTCGCAACAGCAGAAGGAACAAATGCATCTGATTGGTTGGACTTGCATTGCATATAGACTGACAATGAAGGAACATTCAAGGAAGCCTCCAATCTCTAAATCCTGATTGGTGAAAAGTGTAACTGTAACTTGGCAACAAATGTTTGTGTTTTGTGCTTATAAACCTCACTTCTACCCCTGCTCAGGGCTGTCAGGAGAAACAAGACTCCTGAGTCCCTGTCCTGCAGCCTTGATGGATCAGTGACCATTTGTGTGGTGAGTTATTAAAATCTTTGGAACCCATAAGTATTGTCTTTCCTTCCTCCTGGCACATATCGGGCTAGGTGTAACGCTGGAAACAGAACAGTGCTGTGTAGCTTAATGGCAAAATCTTGAGATACAAATTTCCAGCAAATAGTACTGAGGAGCCAAATTTAGACCTCTTGTCTGAGTTTCTCTTTATAGATGACACCTGGCAGACTCCACATTCCGAATTCCATTTCCACGCTGGAGCGAAGCAGTGGTGAAGCAGCCGGGAGAACAGACAGACTGCAAATGTGAGATCAGGGCCAGGATCAAGCCCCAGCGCTCCATCACTCAGTCATTAGATCAGTTCATGTTCCAGCTCCAATTCTGCCAGCTAGTGTCTATTCATGCAGTCGTAATCCAGTTGACATGTCCAGTCAATGTTGACCCACTTGTTTGAGACGTAAGGTGTATTCGATGGCATGTAGGATTGGTTTACATTTTTTTTATTTTTACTTTTTTTTGATTAGCTTACAAAGGAGCAGGCTTCTTATGACACTGTTTTATGTTTTCAGTTTTAGTTGACTCACCCACTCTTTCCCCCACCTCATTGCATATCGCCTCCATTTATCTTCCGTTCTCAGCATTCTGTCTTCCACGTTCATATCACAAGCATTACTTCCCCCAGCCCTCTCTCTTCAAGTCTCTTTCTTCTCCCCTCCATGGGCCTGTTTCCCGTTTCCTGACCCTTAAACACTCACTGCCACATAAATGTACACACATAAAAATTAGAAGCTAGGACCCACACACGAAAGAGAATGTGCAGTGTTTGTCTTTCTGAGCCTGGATTACCTAATTCAGGAACTGGGGATGCTGAAAGAAGCCAGTGTATACAGAGAGGGGACAAGTCAGACTGTGGGACGTCACAGCCTAAAGGACATGTGGGGTGCAGTCTGAGAACTAGCGGGGTTTAGCAGCATTGCTGAGGCCCCTTTGGTGGAGTGGGTAGAAGATTATCCTGGAGATGAGGTCACAGACATGGTGAGAATTGGTACCATTTTGAGGAAGTTGATTATGGAAAGGAAAGTGGGGGTGCGGTGTGCAGGTAACAGGGGAGGGGTTATGGACTGAATACCTGAGTCCTTCCAAAACTCACACACTGAAATCCTAGCCCCAGTGTGATGGTAAAAGAGGCAGGATCTTTGGAGATCATGGTAGTGCTAACAGGAGCCCATTCCTCAGGCAATGGATCCCAGAGTCTCCCCCTACCTCTGTTTGGAGACAGGGTCTTGCTCTGTAGCCCAAGCCAGTCTGGAACCCACTATGGAGTCCAGGCTGACCTCAGATTCACAGCAATCCTCCTGCCTGAGCCTCCTGCACCACCATACATAGTATCTTATGGGACCAAGGGTCCTCACCAAGAGCTCAAACCTGATGGCACCCTGAATTTCCAGAACCATGAGAAATAATGTTTGTTGCCTAAACCTCCATGTTCATGGTGTTTTGCTTATCAACTAATACTAAGACAGAAATGAAATTGGTTGGTTTTCCTTCCTTTCTTTTTGCTTTTAGTAGGAAAAAGAGGCAGACCAGGGAAGTTAAAGACACAGGAGAGAGAAAAATTCTGAAAATTCTTATCCGTCCATCCATCCATCCATCCATCCATCCATCCATCCATCCTAGCACTAGGAGACAGAACTTGGAGTCTCACACATGCCCGGACAGTGCTCTCTCCTGGCTACCGCTGCCACCCATTTTCTTTTTCTTTTCTTTTTTTTTTTTTTTTTTTTGGTTTTTCGAGACAGGGATTATCTGTGTAGCTTTGCGCCTTTCCTGGAACTCACTTGGGAGACCAGGCTGGCCTCGAACTCACAGAGATCCGCCTGGCTCTGCCTCCCGAGTGCTGGGATTAAAGGCGTGCGCCACCACCGCCCAGCCTGCCACCCATTTTCATTTTGATATAGGGTCTTGCTGTGTTACCCAGGCTTGCCTTGAGCTCATTCTGTAGTCTAGGCAGGGCTTGAACTTGTAATCCGCAGGCCTTAGCCTCTTGACTAGCTGAATCTGGAGGCCTGAACCACGAGACCTAGACAGCCATGTTAAAATGTAAATATAAACATTCAGAAGCAAAACACAGAGGAATTTTTTTAAGTTTTTAAAAAATATTTATTTCTTTAGTGTGTGTGTGTGCATGCATATGTGTGTGTGCGTGCGCGTGCGTGCGTGCGTGCGTGTGTGTGTGTGTGTGTGTGTGTGTGTGTACACGCCAGTGTGCACATGCAGAGGTCAGAGGACAGTGTGCAGGAGTCAGTTCTACCTTCCCACCATGTATTTCCTTTAACGGTACTCTGAAATTCTGAAATTTCTAGTCAATGATATGAGAGGTGACATTGACTTGTGGAAAGACACATTCAAAAGGAAGAGGCAGCATTATGTCTAAATGATCTCATTATAACTCATCACGCACGGTTGTAGCGAGGTGATACAAAGGACACAGAGGAGCATTCTAGGAATTAGATCAAAAGTTTAGCGAAGTGACAGGATATATAGATCATCATGCCCCAAATCAACTCGTGCTCCAGAAGCGCATGTAAGTAGATTGACAAATGAGACAATTGTAACGTTTACTTAAACTATCCACAAGAAGCTG
The DNA here is from genome assembly GCA_902168405.1 of Peromyscus aztecus. Lineage (NCBI taxonomy): Eukaryota > Metazoa > Chordata > Mammalia > Rodentia > Cricetidae > Peromyscus > Peromyscus aztecus. The sequence goes on along the minus strand of CABHPQ010195525.1, from coordinate 39,432 downwards.
CACGAATAAAGATCAACTAGGAGGTTCATAGGATATTCCCAAGGAAGCAGTTTAGAAGTGCAGGTGGCCCTAGTGACGAGCCTTGGAAGGGTGACACGGTCGGGAATGTGCAACATCCTCAACACACATACAAGAGGTAGAAAACAAAAGGGCCTTTCTAGGGGCTACTTTCAATATTTACCAAGGGATTGCAATGTTATAATTATGCTTCAGTAACATTTGGTGAAAGCTGTTTAATATCATATATGCATGTGCCTGTATATGTGCATACATTTATGTATACACAGATCTGACATAAATATATACATATATAAATGCACGCATCTTATGTGTATCAGAGTCATGATATTCATTCACTGAACTTGGTTTGAGCACAGATTCAATAGGCTAGAAAGAAGACAGACCTGGTCTGGGACCAGTGACTTTGGGGGGTTGGATGATTTGCATATGAAAGTCTGTTAGACTCTTCTGTGTATTCTTAGGTGCATTTGAAATTCTCTGTAATAAAAGGTTAAGCAAACAATACCAAAGCAGCAGCTCTTAAGACAAATTCAGCCAACGCCATAGATGGATTTTAGTGTCCCAGTAACCAACCTAGATGACAAAATGTTGTATGTGTGAACGCATGTGCATTCTCTTCCAGGGAGGAGGTCCGAAACTCTAATTAGATTCTTAGCAGTCTATTTTTGTTAAAGTGTTAAGAACAATTAGAGTAAATAGTCTGCTTAACCTTTAGCCAACCTTCTTGGAGGATTATTTCTTGCAACTGATGTTTATAATGGAAATTGGAAAACAGAGAATCTAAGCCTCTAATCCTTCGTAAATACTCTGAAATACAAAGGAGACTTTGCCAAACCTCCTGGTAGGAGTGTTCTTGAAATTATTGCAGCAAAATAACCAGAGCTGAGGAGTCTAAGACCTTTTGAGAAAACAGAGTTGGGGGGATTGAAGGTTGCAAGAGAAGCTGTGAGGACTGTTGTAATATGCTGTAAATTTATTAAAAACAACTTAATTGGACAAAACGTTAAATAAAGGAAGTGAAAGGGACGTACTCAATGGATAATCATGAGCTTCACACAACTAATTTCCATTTGGTTTCTGCTCTGGAGAAACTTACTCATCAGCTCCCATGGAGTTCCATTCAAAGCCATTTTGTTTTGCTGCTCATAATAAGCACTCTAAAAGGCTCTCCTCATCCCGCCTCCTGCTCATTAGCATGCCTCAGTCTTGGCTCAAGTAGTCAAGGTCTTTTAAATTTTGTCACTGGAAGTTATTGATTCCCACCTCCAAGCCCATGGTGTTCTAGAGACAAAGAGAAGGGAAGCATTTCTTCAAAAATGTTTCTCTGCCTTCTGTAAGAAAAGACTCGGGTCTGTGATTACTTTTCTCAATGTCCAATAACACATATGAGTGCATTAGAAGATGGCTAGAGACATGGCTCAGTTCGCAGAATGTCTGTGGAGCACGAAGCCTTGGGTGTGGTCCCTAGCACTGCATATAACAGGGTATGGCAGCACATGGGGATATGTGATCTCAGAACTCAGGAAGTAGAGGCAGGAGGGTCCAGAGTTCAATTCTCTGCTACATAGCCATTTGGTGGCCAAGCTAGGATACTTGAGACCTTGTCTCAAACTCAAAAACAAACACAAAAAGAAAGTGTCAACTTCCCCTGTCATTCCCCTGTCATTTGTCTCCTTTTCTTCTATGAGCAAATGGCTTTTAATTAATAATCAAAAGATGTCAAAATACACATAGATGGTATTGATGACGATCACTAATGATTGCTCTAGACACTTTGTATGTGTTTTGCATGTGTTAGTTCATTCAGTTTATACATCACTCAGAACAGTTATCTGAACCTTAGAAATGGGAAAAAGAGACAGGCATCTTTCAAAGACACTGCAGCATTGATTTTCCTGTGGCCTCCACAATTTTACAATTCTGTAGGTGCAGAAAAGTTAATTTGTAGGCAGAAGTTTCTGTCCTGCCAGCAATTCCCAAATATCTGGCAGCCGCTTCCCAAATAATTGACTTGGAGGCTTAATATTATTTATAAATGTTTGGCCAATGGCTCGGGTTTATTACTAGATAGCTCTTACATCTTAAATTAACCCATTTATATTAATCTATGTATTGCCACATGGCCATGGCATTACTGGTCTGATGTTGCTCCTTGGGCAGCTGGTTGGCATCTGCCTTGACTCCACCCTTCTTTCTCCCTGTATTCCATTTGGCTTTCTTACCTAGCTATATTCTGTTCTCTGCCCAGCCATTAACTGAAGAGATTTGTGTCAAGCCACTGGCAATACTTATAATGTAGAAAGTTAGTAGTAGGTGAGTGAGTGCATGCGTGTGTGTGTGTGTGTGTGTGTGTGTGTGTGTGTGTGTGTGTGTGTAATCCCAAAAATTGTGGTTCATTGCCTTTTTGGACATTAACCTATTTTGCTTCTAACCCAGTAATCTCATCCTAATGTTCCTTTACTAAACTATTTGTTTATGCTCTTTGGACCAGTTTAAACATCTTACTACTGTCTCATTAATTTAAGAGTTAAATGTAACTCTTGACATATGTTCATTTTTTCCTCCACCTTTCAAAATTAGTTTTTCTAGTTAGTGTATAAAATAATGGCTTTCAGTATAATTTGCATTGCTTTTTCTTTTAACACTTTGTAATTTATAATTCTATCACTAGATATGTTGCATGCAACTGTTGGTGTGTGTGTGCAGGCATACATGCTTGTGGAAGCCAGAGGGAGAGGAAAGGAGAAAGGGCAGCTCAACAGGCTTCTACTTTTTCCAGGCAGCTGGTCTGGTCTCAACTCTTCTCTGCTACTTGAATGATCTGACAGTCTTTTTGCAGCTCAGCCTTCCTCTAGCTCCTCTGAGAGGAACTCTCAGCTTTTACTGCTTACTCTGGCAGGGAGGGACCTAGTGGATCTGGTCAGATTCAGGGACTTCCTGAAGCTGTTTTGAGTTGTTCCACCTCCCTGCATAAGGAGCTTCCCTGCAGAATGGGAAGTTTCAATTTCCTAAGAAACTGTTGCACAACAGAGGGGTCACAGGAAGAGAGACTGAGGGAGGATGGGATTAACAGACTCCTGAAGGTTTTCTCAGAATGGGGTTAGATAGAATGGATTTGTTGATTGGAGAATTTGTAATAGACATCTATTTGTCTTCTGATGAACTTAGAGTGGGATTTGCCCCTGTGAGAGAAGCAGTAAAAGTTGAGGTGGGAGCTGGACAGGTAGTTCAGTGGTTACCAGTACTTGCTGCTCTTCTAGAGGACCTGAGTCTGGTTCTTAGCTCATAACTGCCTCTAACTACAACTCCAGGATGTCAGACACCTTCTTCTAACCTCCACAGGTATCCCCACCCTTACCACAAATAATACTAAAAATCTATAAATTGAGATGACTCACCTCATGTGTTTCTGAAAATGTCTTCTTTTAGAACAGATATTAGACTTTTCTTGTTTTAGACAGTTGGACAACTGCTTGATTTCATGATTGGCTTGTACTGTGATGCCTTTTTCATCAAATAGAGAACGCGTGTGTAGTATCCAAAGTGGAAGCCAATGGTGCCTCTGCCATTGCAGGGGTAGAGCTGAGGACAGAAATGCCTTGATTAGTGTCTTTGAGGATGAAGCAAGGGAAACCTGTGGACATTGTCCTGTGAAGGCAGCGAAGGATCCTGGGTAGCATGAGCAGGAGATCTGCCGTCGCCAGGTCTTTTGCTGTTTCCTCTTCTACCCACTAAGCTCTGAGGAGACAAACAGAGGAAAACATCAGAGATGGGCTCATGTGAGTGGAGGCTTTGAATCCCAGGACACAGAGGGAGCCTTAGAAAGCTTCAACCAGACAAAGGTCTGAGACCCTTTGTTCCCAAATCACATTATTTCAGATATTGCAAGTTGTGGTTTTGAAATTGCAAGTTGTGCGGGCTATGCATGGCTTTCTGAATAGAAGTTCATTGCCTTTGGAAAAGCTCTTAACCAAACCTGATTTGATTTTTGTACATGTTCCCTGTGTTCTTTTCATTTCCCAGAAAGCAATTTCAGAGGTAAACAGTTATCTGTCAGATCCAGTAGATTTAACAAATGTAGCATAATTCTATAATTCTTTGCGATTTCCCAATTACCCTTCACTCCGTACTTCAAATTGCTGAAGGAGCGTATTTACTCATGATTTAACTTGTTGGTCTAAATCCTAGGCAACTTAGTTTCCAAATAAATGGACATTTATAATCATTTTGTGCAATATTGCAAGTGTAAGGCAAATATTTATTCTGGGAATAAGTACTTTAAGCTCATGGGTTTATTCTAATTTCCTGTCTTCTCATTACTTTTGGGGCTATTTTCTTCTGTTAGTTTTCACATTCTTACATAATCTTCAGGGAAACTCTTTGTAAATTTAAACATTTTTTCTATGGAAATTTCTAATATTCAAATATGTCAGGTAATGAAATATATAGATTTATGGCCATTTTTGTTATTAATGTAAATGTGAAGACCAATTGGTGTGTGTGTGCATATGTGTGTGTGTGTGTGTGTGTGTGAGAGAGAGAGAGAGAGAGAGAGAGAGAGAGAGGTGAGCAGTTCAATCCAGACTCTAGTAAAGTTAACTTTTAAAAGTGTGTATTATCAGTTTACCCTTCTAAGGCATAAAAAAAATGGCTGTTAAAATTTTATGTTAGATTGCGCCGGGCGGTGGTGGCGCACGCCTTTAGTCCCAGCACTCGGGAGGCAGAGGCAGGCGGATCTCTGTGAGTTCAAGGCCAGCCTGGTCTCCAAAGTGAGTTCCAGGAAAGGCGCAAAGCTACACAGAGAATCCCTGTCTCGAAAAACCAAAAAAAAAAAAAAAAATTATGTTAGATTGCACTGCTAAATAATTATAATAATAATAATAATAATAGTTCCATATTTCAAGAGATAAAGTAAGTGCTTTTCATATGATGTCATTAGATTTTTTCCCTCCCCATTATGACACAGTTCTATATGTAAAAATGGAGGTTTATAGTTCAGAACTTTATCTATCTCACATAGTGTATGAGGTAGACCCATGATCTGAATCCAGGCTTTTGTAACCAAATGCTACATTGGCAGAAAGTCTCCTTAGGCAGATTTATAATATAACAGAAACATAGTCATACTTCTCCTTGAGAGCTATTGATTCTCATTTGCCTTCAGATTTTTCTGGCTTCCTTATGCAAAATTCCATCTATTTTACCATTTTATTGTAATGTTTAGTATGAAAGACATAGGTTGATAGACTATACAAGTACTCACCTTGATAATCATGGCTTTAAAAACAATTAATTTTTGGTGGGGTTAAAACTATTTTATGTGTATGGTGTTTTGCCTGCATGTATGTCTATATATCATATGTATGCATGTCTGGTACCTAAGGAGGCCAGAAGAGGTCATCAGATCCCCCAGAACTGGAGTTATAGGTGGCTGTGATTCATTATGTGGGTGTCAGGAATTGAACTCTGGCCCTCTGGTAGAATAGTGAGTGCTCTTAACCACTTAGCCATGTTTCTACCCTCAATTTTCTGAGACAGGGTAGCTCAGGGTAGCTCAGGCTCACTGTGTACCTGAGGATGGTCTTGAACTCCTGATGTTCCTACCTCTACTTCCTTAGTGTTGTAATCATAGGCATGTGCCACCACATCCAGCAAATATCCACAACTTCCTAAAGAAGTTGGCATCCTTGTCTTTGTAACGTCTCTAAATTTTAATTCATAGTCATGAAGATATGATTACAGTTGTGTATGTACCTCATCTAGTTATTTTCATCCCCAGGGCTTCTGGATGTATATTTGTTTGCCTTGCATTTGACTTTCCACTCAGGATACGTAAAAAACAGTGAAGACCATTTAACACATTTTTAATCAGATCCACTTCCAAGACTATGTGACCTTGATGGATTATTTACTGAATGGTGCTTCCAAGTGACTCACAGAAACACGCTCCCTCAGTCTCCTGTCTCTTAGCTACATTGTCAGCATAAGCTGGGGATGATGAAATTAACTTCTTCCTCTTCTACTTCATCGTATCATCTCATCCTCATGTCTATGTATCTTCTAGGATATTGTTCAAGGGTTTATTAACAGCCACGTAGATTTTGAATGATCTCATTTGCAATGAGTCAAGACCTTAGCTAGCTAATGAGATGGTTCTAGATTCTAGACATATAGTTTTTATTCTTAATTTTGGTCCAGAAATATAATTTCATGCATATGATATTTTATTCCATATTCATTGCCTCTCTCTGTCTCTCTCTCTGTCTCTGTCTCTGTCTCTGTCTCTGTCTCTGTCTCTGTCTCTCTCTCTCTCTCTTCAGTATGATTTCTGAGGTTATAACCCTTATTTTATTTTCAAATCTCTTCCATACATTCTCCCTATGATTGAATCAAGTCACTGTTGAACAAATTCAATAGAGGATCCTTTCAATTTTTAAGTTTATTTCATGCTATTGCCTTGAAATAAAGTATATTTGTGAGAAAAACTAATATCGGTAATAAAACCCACAGGGGAGTCTACAGGAATTGAGTCTGATGTTCTCTGCATTGTCCTCAAGAACATTTTTCGATCTGCTCTGTTTTCACAGTGAAGCAGCTGGTTTCATATGACATCTTTTGCTACGGTCACAGTGGGACAATAGTAGCCAGAAAAGCGTTCAGTGCCTTTTCTGACTTGGCTCTGTAATGTGTAGCTGACATGGCAGCAATGGCAAGCTTATCAGTAGAGGGGAGGTCAGTGAGCTTCTAGGGTGGCGTTCTGTTTCCCCAGCGAGGAAGGACAAAAGCCCAGCTGTTCTGCCTTTGACCTGCTGGGGTGCCTGAACTCTCTGAAAAGTTTACCAAAGAACGTTGACTAGAAGAACCTGATAGAGAGGGGGAAACGTAACTAGCAATAGCAGGCCTTCAACAATGGCATGTATGTGGGAAAACAAGGCAGGAGAGGGGGAGCGGGAATCGGGAAAGAATTAGATCAGTTACATGTGTCCCTAAGATTACAAAAAATGTAAATGGCTTTGACACCCCCTGCACACTTGCAAGAGACTTACTTACATCACACTGGCGATTCCCAGGCATTTGCTGCAGAGGGTTTCACCTGGTCATGCCCAGTGAGGGACTGAGAAGGGCTAGAAGACAATAAGTAGGTTATTCTTGCCGTCATCAGCCTCACTTCTAGATCTTTCCTCCACAGGATTCCTGTGCTTTGGTTCAGTGGGATGATATGGAAGGGAGAATGTGGTGGTACATAGAATCATTTTCTGGAGCAAAGAAAGCATCATACCTAAGAGAAATGGCTACTGAGTGATTTGAAGAAAATATTAAAATCCTCTGTCAGTCTGTCTGTCTGTCTGTCTGTCTGTTTCTTTCTTCTTGGACAGGGTTTTACTGTGTATCTCTGTCTGGCTTGGAACTTACTATGTAGACCTAGCTGGCTTCAGGCTCATAGAGGTCCACATGCTGTTGCCTCCTGAGTGTAGAGGTTAAAAGAATGTTTCAACATGCCCATCATTAAAGATTTATTTTTGTCATTTTTAAATTGCATGCGTGTGAGTCTATGCACTTGAGTGTGGGTACTTGAGAAGGCCAGGTGTATAGGATCCCTTAGAGCTGGAGTTACATGTGTTTGTCAGCCACCTATTGTGGGTATTGGGAACTGAACTTGGGTCCTCTGCAAAAGCAGTGCACGTTCTTTAAAAACGTATATTATTTTCATATGTGTAGATGCATGTACATCTATGTGAATGGGGGTCATGTGTGTGTGGTAGCCTGTGGAGCTGAGACGAGGGCAGTGGATCCCTGGGAGCTGGAGTTAAAGGTGGTTGTGAACTGGCTGACGTGGGTGCTGGGGACTGAACTCAGGTCCTCTGCAGGAGCAACAGGAGCAGCAATGCTCTTAATCGCTGAGCCATCTCTCCAGCCCCTTGGGTCATTCTCACAGAAGCTTGATTTTCATCTGTAGGAGGTTGTGCCGACGGGCTACACAGTAAGCCTCTTAAGCGAGGTGGCACAATGGGAATGATGCCGTATACATAGGTAACTCTGCTCCATTGGTCGTTACTGTCCAATGGGCCACCTATATGTTCATTTACCACATCCCCAAATCAGTGACTTAAAACAATAGTACATATACACATATAATATATAAAATCATAATATATCTGTACATATATATATTATTATTATCACTCTTGGTTTCTGTAGGTCAGAAATTCTGGAAGGGCTTAGTTGGGCAATTCTGGTCCAAGATCTCTCACAGCTGGAAAGGCTTGGGGTAGTGGAGAGCCTGGAGTAGCTGGGGACTGAGGGTCTCTCTTTCTTTACTCTTATATAATATATGTACATATAAACATACAAACATATATGTCTGTATATACATGCATGCATATAGATTCACCCACATAGAATATATGCACTTACTTATAAACATACATGTACATATATACATCTGCACATATACATACAAATACATGTATTATATACCTAGACCTATACTGAAATATGCACACAAATATGCAATACCTATGTATCTACATATCTATCTATGTATCTATCATCGGTGGTGTGTGTGTGTGTGTGTGTGTGTGTGTGTGTGTGTGTGTGTACAATTCTGTTAGCCTTTCTCACAGTTTGATGGTCTTGGAGGAACACAACTGCTTCCCTAGCAGTGGAAGACCACATGACCAATGAGGTTGAAGCTGTGCCATATGTTTTCAAACCTAAGTTTTGGAAGCCAGAGGAGGCACAGCTGGAGAATCCAGTTGTTTATGAATGAGTCACAAATCTGCCCAGACTCAGGAAAAGAGGAAGCAGACTCCACTTGAGAGAGTCACATGGTTCTAGAAAAATGTGTTGTATGGGAGATATGGCTGTGAGTATCTCTGAGGAATACAGTTTATGATAGCCACTTTATAAGGAAGTATTTCAAGGCCATAGTCATGATGTATGGTATTGCTCTAATTTTCGTGTGGGAGCATGTTCATGTGGGTGCACATTTATGTGCATATATATATATATATATATATGTATGCAAGCATGAGTATGCTCATGCATATGAAGGCCAGAGGTCAACCTCAGGCGCTGTTTCTCAGGAGCTGTCCACAGGGTTTTTTTTTTTTTTTGGTTTGGTTTGGTTTTCTGCGACAGGGTTTCTCTGAGTAACAGTCCTGGTTGTCCTGGAACTCACTTTGTATACCAGGCTGCCCTTAAACTCACAGAAATCCGCCTGCCTCTGCTTCCTGAGTGCTGGGATTAAAGAATGCACCACCACTGCCCGGCTGTCCACCTGTATTTTGAGACAGTGTCTCTCATTGGCTGGGAACTCACCAGATAGGCTAGGCTGGCTGTCAAGTGAGCCCCAGAGATTTGTCTGTCTCCTCCTCCCTAGCACTTGGGCTACAAGTTTGTGCTACAATACCTGCTTTCTCATGTGGTTTGTGGGAATCACACTCAGGACCTCATGCTTGCCTGGCAAGGACTTTACCCATGGACTCAGCTCTCCAGCCTGTGCTGTAATATTTTAACATGTAGTTGTAGGCGTATATTCAGGACGTAACAAGTAACAGGCTCTTGTGCTGGGGCTTTGCTGTCCCTGATTTCTGCACCTTCTGCTCTCTAGACTTTCTGAGAAGTGAAGGTGACCAAGCCAATAATTCTCAGGTTAGTTTCCCTTTCGGCAGGACAAATCAAAACTGCAAAACCAAACAAAATAAAAACCCAGGCGAACAGCAATAACAAACACCTCCACCACCCTCAAGAGATCCAGGGTGATTTAGTGGATGGATCACAGGAAGCCAATGGGCAGAAGTGTACAAAAAAGGATTCTGGGAAAGGTAGTTGAAGACTGGCCATGAAGGGCATTATAGGAAACTACACTCATAAAAACTACAGAATGTAGCATCTTTGGGGTGGAGATTATAGGGACTAAACTTATTAAGTAGGTAAAATGATGCCGTATATGATTTTACAGAGTTTTTCTTTTAATATACCCAGAAATTAAAAGCTTCAGTATGACAAAAGAAAAAAAAATCAGGAGACAAACAAGGAAATAGGCAGGGAGAAACGCCCGTGGTGTACATAACAAAGGATTGTATTTCAAAGAGCTTCTGTTCCATGTGCAGACAGGCAAATTATACACATGAACAATGAGCTGAGGACATCAATAGGCAGGCCACAGAAAAGAGAAAATGTCTGCAAGGGGAGAGAAAGTAGTGTCCTCTCCTTGTTCATCAGTTTCTGTGGCTTATGTCCCCATAACACTAGACAGGCCTAACAAATTCACCTAAGCCAAACCTTGAGTGGCACGGGAGTTTAAAAAAATGATGACCCAAGGACCCTGGGGAAAATGTATTTTTCTGCAAAGACTGATTGTAGCATGAATCCTAATTGGTCTTAATAATAAAAACCCGGAGTCAGATATCAGGGTGAAAGCTGAAAGATCAGAGAAGCAGAGCAGCCAGGCACTAGAAAGACTTCTTATCTCTAGGAACCTTCACACTGAAAGGGTCAAGCTCCTGTCTCCACCCTGCCTTATCACTTCCTCTCTCCGCCCAGCCGTATCACTTCCTGTTTCTTCCTCCCAAATGCTGGGATTAAAGGCGTATACCACCACTGCCTGGCCTCTAATGGCTAGCTGCTCACTCTGATCTCTGGGCAAGATTTATTTGTGAGAGCACAAACAAAACATCATCACAATGGATAAAGCAAGTGGGGGTGTTTGGAAGCCATGTTGGTGTCCATAGTCCAATTCCCCAGGCTGTGTTGAAGTTCGAGGTTCATATGCATGTCTGTGATCTGAGCTGCCATTGGAGACCATGTGGATGTCCAAGGCCCTTGCTACCATCTGAGGCCAGGTGGACTTCCATAACACAGACTTTGGACCATGGTCTGGGTTGCTGTTGGAGGCCATGTTGATGCAAATGGCCTGTATTGCTGCTGAGGACTATGTTGGAGTCGGTGTTGGGGTCCATGGTCCTGCTGCAACTGGACCTTGTGTTGTTTTGTTATTTGTTTGCTTTTTCTTCTTCCTCTTCCTCTTTCTTCCTCCTCCTCCTCCTCCTTCTTCTTTTTGGGGGGCCACAAGGGTTGGGGGTGGACCTGGGAAAACAGGAAAGTAAGTGTGATCGAGGTGCCTGATGTGAAATTCCCAAATAATCAATGAAAATATTATGTTGGAAAAAAAATCAAACACTTAAAAAAACAAGAAGTGGGGGTTTGGGAGAAATATTACTGATAAAAAGGGGTGTGATCTACCAGCCATAAACAAAGAAACGCAGGCCTGTATACTCAGGTTCTTTCTAATATCTGTAGGGCATCCCACCTCCCCATCCTTAGTCCCATGAGGATTTTCTGGAGAGAACACAGGAAGCTGGAAAGTGACCTGCTAGGTAGTATGGCTTTGTTCAGGGAAGAAGACTTGTATTTTCTGTGGCTGCTTCTGGGGGAGAGGAATCTCGCTTCTCCAAGCCACTTTAGGGTAAGTAAATAGGGATACAGTGTTCCAGCTCCCTTAGCTCAAAATAGTCAGTCTTCCAAGGAGGCATTAAACTTGGGATATCACATATCACGTTCTGAGTCCCAGCAAGGCCAGTGAATCTCCTTTAGTCATCTGGGAAATAAAAATGGAAATGCATTATCATCTTCCACAAGTATTATATTTAAATATTAGACTTGGAATAATACGGAAGGGAAGCACAATGCGGCACCTCAAACACTCCATTTTGGCCTCAAGATTATTTTGAGCTAAATGGAATTGAGGAAAAGGCAATTACAAGAACATTGTCTGTCCTTCACTTATTTGCCTAAAAGCAAGACATAAACTTGGCAAGGTGTTCGTCTCGTGTGTTCTTCCAGGAAGGACAGAAGGTAATAATGGGGGAGGACAACCCAACCAAGATCCTTCTATGCAGTAAAATTTACTAACCGGCTCTATCTGCCGTTAGCTTGTCGTAAATATTTGTCTTACCCCAGCGTTAGCCCTAGAAACTCAGCCCTTTTCTCTCTCTCTCTCTCTCTCTCTCTCTCTCTCTCTCTCTCTCTCTCTTTGGTTTTTTCGAGACAGGGTTTCTCTGTGTAGCTTTGTGCCTTTCCTGGAGCTCACTTGGTAGCCCAGGCTGGCCTCGAACTCACAGAGATCCACCTGCCTCTGCCTCCCGAGTGCAGGGACTAAAGGTGTGCGCCACCACCGCCTGGCAGCCCTTTTCTCGTCATGCCCTTCTCAAAACATTTCTTGTTCTTTTGCTGAGAAGCCCTGCAAGCCTCTCTAAGTTCCCCCTCCCTGATGGTTCCCAGGTATATACACCAGCGCACCACACCTTACTCTTACTATTCTGTCTTTCTTATTTGAGCTGCTGGGTCCCGGTCGGACAACCTTAGATACTTCCCCTCCTACAATATCAAGGCCCGGTCTGGGTGTTGGGAACTCACGTGAATGGTTGGTGTGCTTATGAATGACCTCATCTGGAATTAAAATTGTAAGTGGAGAGCCAGTGAGATGGCTTCGTGGGTTAAAGTGCCTGCTGCTAAGCCTGACAGACAGACTGAGTTCCATCCCTGGGACCCACATGGTGGGGGGTGAAAGGGGTCTTCAAAGACAAAAATAAATAAATGTAATAAGAATTAAAATATAAATGAATGTCTTTAATAAAGCAATTATATTTTTGAGTATCTATCCAACAGGATATACTTACATATAGATGTATATATTGAAGAATAATTATTGCAGTAATTTTATTAGTTACAAAAACTAGAGGAAAGGAAGATTTCTCAGTAAGTCAAAGATTGATTCTTTTTAATTATGAAATTTTAGATCATGGGCTACCATAGGATTAAGTAAAATAAAGAGGTATATCTCATATGTTGTTTTAGATATACCTTAATATTCCTAATAAGGTGAACAAAGTTATAATATATAATGTATTTAAAATATAGTATTAAACAAGATGAAAATATATGTACAAATGATTATTTAAGGAAGAAGCATAATCAGATTAATTTGAAATTGACAGAGTGATTAATAAAGAGTGATTAGCTTCCAAGAAGTATGATTGGAGGGAAAACATTTTACTTTTATTTTACGTGCATTGGTGTGAAGGTATCAGGTCCCCTGGAACTGGAGTTACAGCCAGTTGTGAGCTGTCATGTGGGTGCTGGGAATTGAACCTGGGTCCTCTGGAAGAGCAACAACCGGCACTTTTAACCACTGGGCCATCTCTCCAGCCCTGGAAACATTTTACTTTACAAACATTATTTTGTCTTTAGAAATGTTTCAGAGAGAGAGAGAGAGAGAGAGAGAGAGAGAGAGAGAGAG
>CABHPQ010195525.1:0-26008 GCA_902168405.1 Peromyscus aztecus | reverse complement strand
TAGATTTCTGTATATATTATTGGCTTTGAAATCAAAAGAGTAAAGAAAAGAACTGGTTCCTGAATGTGTAAAAGTATCCCAGTTTTAGGTACAAACACGTGCCTATTTAATAAATATATGAGCTTTGTGAGCCAGTTGTCACACTTCCTGTATATCCTTATAAAGAAGGATCCCAGGGTTTCTACAGCTAAGCCCATTTTAAAAATCATAGATATGTTAGTCATCATGACACATGCCTTTAATTACAGCACCCAAGAGGTGGAGGCAGGTGGATTCTCTGAGTTAGAAGCCAGCCTATACTATGGATTGTAGTCTCAAAAAAGAAGAAAAAATACATCACAGAGATAACTGAGTGTGGTGGGCCAGGCCTGTCACCCCAGAACTAGGGAGGAAGAGGCAGGGTGAGTTGAAGGATAGCCTGGGCTACATAAGTACAGCCTTGTTTTAAAACAACAACAAAACTCAAATCGTAGGGATACCCTTGAGAAAGGCTGTTCAGTAAACCATGTGTCCATACTGACGAATCAGTCCCATGTAGCATCCATTGCTAAAATAATCTGGGCAAAAGCGAAGACAAGGACTCGGAGCAGGTCTGCTGGTGTTTTATCCAGCTGGAGAAGCAAAGATTTGCTGTACGGATTTCCATCTTGATCTGGTTCTCTGCCCGAATGGAGGAGGAAGTTCTCATTTCCTGCAATTATAGATCTTTATTGCCTGTCATTATAGATTGTTTTCCTTAAGGAACACATTTTTTTTTCTTTAGAAAGAGTAATTTTCTAGAGTGATTTAAAAAATTATAGCACCTTATTCTTTGAAAATTGAATTTGAAAAGAATCCAAAAGCAGTTTCACATTCAGCTCCTGCTTTGGAAGACATTATTATGAATCTGTCAGTACCCACAATGCAACAGGTATGAGTCTAAATTTCCACTCATTATGTTGTTTCCAGAGTCTGATTTCAGCAATGGCTTAATGTTTAGATTAAAATTTCTGGTTCTTCCAACCCATATTATCTTTATTCCAACCTGGGTGAGCACACAATACAACCATTCCTAAGGTAGCCTAAAAGCACCTACTTCATGTCACGGCTTCTGCTGTGGGTGACCCTGGGCTCTGCCTTCCTTCTCCCCCATGCAACATATGGGAGCTACAGCCGCTTTGTACATACTAAATGAATGCCTCTGCCTCTGCATACAGTGCAGGCCACACATCGGGACCAGTGCCTCCTTCCTGGGTTGCTCTGTATAGGCACATCTCACACTAAACAAAGACACTTCCCATGAATGTCTCGGTTTCCTGGCTCCTTTGTAGCTGTCTGCAGAGAGCCCTGCTTTGAGACTTCACTCTCCTGCCCACAGACAGGTTGGGAGGAGTAGGCAGGTCAGAGGAGTGTACCATATACGATGCAGTTGGGAAAACCTTGGGTGACTTTGAAAGTGTTTGATAACAGGAAATATGAAATGCGAAGGCTTTGGGGTAGAAAGGGGACTTTTCCAGGAGAAGAGCCCCCAACCTATGTCTTCTCACTTACTAAAATGAGCACGTAGCCCCCTGCAGCAACAGTGACAGGTAACCCACAGGAGGCTCAGCCCAGGGCACATGAAAACTATGCATTTTTCTCTGGGGACAGACATTTTTTTAGAGTTTGGGACTCAAGCTACATTACTACTGTGTGATTAGGGCATGAGATAGAGCAGAGAAGCCCCAATGATGTAATCATCTACATGACCTCATTGTATAAGATCTAGACTTTGAACAAGAGGAGAATGGGGAGATGACGGTTCCCATGGAGACCAGGCTGGAATAGAGGAGCAGGCACAATGAAGGTGCTGGACAAAGAAAAATCAAGAGTAGACCTAGAAAAACAGGAATCTCTCTCATCATGTCTGATTAATGGTTTTATCAATTCTCAGCAAGGAGGCCTTGAGAGTTAATAGAAAAAAAAATCCACAGGATATACAGTTTGTGATTTCAATCTGCGTGTGTGTGTGTGTGTGTGTGTGTGTGTGTGATTTTGTGTGTGTGTGTTTGTGTGTGTGTGTTTAAATTACATTGAAAATACATTTATACTTGAAGGACTTGAGTTGCCTTATATAACTCTCTCTTCTTTATACATTCTTGTCACCTCCTCGAACATAGATCAAATAGAGGACATCTCAGTCTAAGAGTCCTGAGGGTACTGATCCCACTATAGGGAAATTATTGAGTCATCCATCTTGATGTGTCCTTCCAACCCTGGACTCCCAGGTGCTCTCTCTGGAATGAGGTGCTATGTGGCTCCCTGCGCTAGTCTCTACCTCAGTCCTGGGTAATAAAATGTAGTGTAGTAAGGTGTTTACTACGCTAGCTCATCCATTACAGGACTAAGTAAAACAGTTCAACTCTAAGTGCACTTGAGATGCATTCTCTCTATGTGCTTACCCATGAGAAGAGGTGAGATGATGCATACCACCTGGGTGAGACTCTGGTCGAGTTGAAAAAGCTAATCCCAAAAGCTTGCACAGTCTGTGATTCCATTTACATCCCACTCTTGAAGTGACAGAATTGCAGAGATTTACATTGTGATGTTGTGATGTTTGAAATGGAGAGGGCAGAGGACAAGGGGGTATAACTGTGTGAGAGAGCAGCATGAAAAATCTCATGGGACAGAACAGTGCTGTATCAGCCTGTCGCTGTGAATATTCAGGTTATGACATCCGTCTGTACGTTTGCAGGGTGTTACCTGGAGGAGGGGAGTGGTTATGATTACACGGGATCTCTACCGTGTGCACCTCTATGATAATTCCAAAACGTTTCCTTTTAGAAAGGTTCGTGCTCCAAGACAAGGTTTGGAAAACTCCTTTTAAAATTACAAATTCCTGATGAGCTGTCAGCCTGGAGTGAGGCGGTGGAGTCTGCTGTAAGAATCCAGGGAAAGGTGGCTGCAGGTGACCCATTGTGCAGCATTTCAGGGAAGGCCACCAGTGCAGGAAAAAGTGCAGCGTTGCTTAGGAAGAAGCAGCTCTGGGGATTATAGAAGCGTCAGCAAAATGCACTGTAAAGGAGGAAGAGGTAGGCTTCTGGGTAGAGCAGGAATCTACAGGCCCTTGGGCCCCCTGTCTCTTTATTGGGTCATCCTGTGCCAGCCACACTTGTGACCCTAGACAATCTGTTCATGCCCCCCAAACACATTTACAACAGAAAAAAAGGTGGTCTTGAAGTCAATGCAGAAATAAGAAATTTCAGAGATTTTTTTTTTCCTGATAATGGTGTCTCATGAAGGTCTAGAACTCATTCTGAAGCTGAGGATCACCAACAGCTCTGTACCTCTGCTTCCCTAGGCCTGGGATGACAGATGTGTGCCACCACACCTGGTTTATACCAGGCTGGGGATCAAACACAGGGCTGAAGGCAAGCACTCTGTCAGCTGCACCACACCCCCAGCCCATGCAATTCTTCTGAAGAGACCATAAAAGGATTCAAGGTAGGAGCCCCTGTGAAGTCAGCATTTGCCCACCACAGGAATGCCAGAGTTTATCCTTCTGGAACTCTGTGTCTGTGGCTGGTTATTTTGTGTTAGTTTGTTGCACAAGGAGGTAACACAGGGTTGGTTCTGGAGTTCTCCGACCTTGTTCTTAATATCATTATTGGCCAAGTGATGTTTTGATGGTTATTGTAACTGGCCTGGGTTAGTGAAATCTTGAAGACCATCTGACCCTCACTTCTGATGATTTGTCAGCAGGCAATGATTAGACTAAGTGTTATCTTCTCTTTTCTCACTGATGAACATGCTAAAAAGCTTTAAGGAACAAAAGAGCTAAAATGTGTGTGGGGATGGGGGGGAGATAGTTGCCGTGTAGAACATACGAGAATGTTCTCGTTTATGACTTTGATAGTCCAAACATTTCACATAAATTCCTCTTGTCCTCCTACTTCATATTCACAGAAGACAAACTTCATAAATATCACCTGAAAGATAATACATGCTCTATCAATATTATGTATCTGCATTTGGAGTCACTGTGCCTCGGTCTACATGTTTATAGTCATTGTTCTTGTTTTAGGTGAAGAGGGTCTGTAGTAGCTACAGAAATTCCATCCTACCTCTTCTTCTGTATGTCAGCATCTGTTTGTGCTTAGGTAACGATGGGCAGCACTTCAGGTCTGGGATGATTGACAAGAAAGAGAGGAGAGTAATGAGACTAAAGAATGTTCTTTTGGGGGACTATGGAGTCCTTAGCTAAAAACACAAAACACAAGGTAACAATAAGTTTTGCAGTGCAATGTGTGTGAGGCTGGGGCATGTCACCTTCTCTGAGCATCCATTTGCTCACCTGTACATCTTCTCCAGGGGCTTCATTAAAGATCCAATCAAAGGACCACAGCTGCAGTATTTAGCAAATGAAAGTCATGTTTTCGGGGTGGGGGGGGTAGGGGGGTGGGGCGGGAGGAGGGAGAACGGGGGAATCCTTGACTGATATGTAAAGTTGAATTATGTTGAAAAATAAAATAAAATAAATTACAAAAAAAGTCATGTTTTAATACAAATTCTGTCCCATGTAATATTTAGGAGCTACTAATACTAAACCATCTGTTGTTTATCTGAAATTGACATTTAACCAATGTTCTTTATTTTATGTGGCATCTCTAGGAATAATGTGCCGTAGTGGCATCCATTTTCTGTGTGTGCATTTCCTGTACCAGGCACCACCAGGTCCTTTAGTTTGATCATAATGCCAACAGCAGCTAAAGGCATTTATTACTAATGATGATTTTGCATCAGGGTGGTGGGAATTTTCCAACCCCAAGTAGCCAGTGACTAGCAAAGGCAAGATCCAAATCCACTGTTTCATGCTGCTCATTCCAGAGATGAAAGCCCTTTGAACTTGGAACATTCCTGAATGCTTATGGTCCTCTATTCATTGCCTCTATCCTGAGGACTGCAAAGGAGCTGTGATGGAAATATGGAGATCAAAAACCATCAGGAAGTGTTGAAAACAGCCTGCATTCACTTTTCTAGGGTTGCAAGAGCAAGGGCAGTAGGGGCTAAGTGTAATAGCACCACCCTCGCTACGTGGGAGATTGATTGACTTAAATTGGTCTTAAAGGGACCCTAGCCATCTTCTTAGCATTCTTTCAAATGATTAGGATACTCTAAGTATCAATACCATTGCCTATGACAAGTGATAACTAAACAAACGTGCTACCATAGATTTTCTGCAGTAAGGTTTTTAACTTTAAAATAGTAAAATTATATACAACAAAAACAGTTATCCAGTAAGAATTACAGTTACAATATCTAGTCCATTTGTATTTGGCAAAATTAGAGAAAATACTCCATTATTTATCCTATCTTTGTGAGTCTAAAGTTTTATATCTAATTTATTTTCTATCATATCTAAAGAAAACTTTAAGTCTAATTATTTAGTCTTTAATTCCCTCAAAGACCCCAGAAGGGTCTAATGTTACCTAATGACAGGGACATCTGGTTGCCTGGACAGTCAGCAAAAAACCTTACTTTTTAATCAGACAAAAAGGGAGAAATGTTGTGGAATAATCCTTTTGTACACTGTGAAGATCTGTTGCTGTCATTGTTAATAAAAAGCTGATTGGCCAATAGCTAGGCAGGATTTGGGGGGGCAGAGAGAATGCAGAGAGAATGCTGGGAAGAAGGGCGGAGTCTGAAGAGTTGTGAGTCAGATGCCCAAGAAGCAACATGGGAAGTTCCTAGATGAGGTCAATGAGCCTTGGCCAGCACACAGATTAGTAGAAATGGGTTAATTTAAGTTGTAAGAGCTGGCTGGAGACAAGACTAAGCTGCCGGCAATCGGCTTTTTATTAACAACAAGAGCAATAGGTCTTCACAGTGTACAAAAGGATTATTCCACAGCATATAAGGAAATTATATATTCCTTATATAAGTAACACATTTCTGCTGTAATTGGGTTGTGCTACACAGTTGTGGAGGCTCAATGTAGCATCCTTTGACTATTAAGCCCCACCCAATTCTGTGGTTCAGTTTATACACCGTTAATTTAGCTGGGAGGGGAATGTGGTTTGGGGATGTAATATACATTACATTGGTAAACTGTCCTGTGCTGTAGAAGTTTGTTTAGAGTGGACTCTGAGAGTGTGGAAGGCTCTCTTGTCCCAGACTCCATCATGTTTATTTTTAATGTTCTCAAGATGTCTTGTGTGGATGGGCTGTCCCCAACTCTGTAACATGGAGAAGGAAGAACAACAATAAAACATTCCAGAAGAAGAACTAAAAGGTAGATTATTCGAAATGAGATTAGTATTTTTTTTTGTTTGTTTGTTTTTCGAGACAGGGTTTCTCTGTGTAGCTTTGCGCCTTTCCTGGAATTCACTTGGTAGCCCAGGCTGGCCTCGAACTCACAGAGATCCGCCTGCCTCTGCCTCCCGAGTGCTAGGATTAAAGGCGTGCGCCACCACCGCCCGGCAGAGATTAGTATTTTTTTACTCCCATACTATAAACATGCCTACAGTGGGTAAGAGAAGAAGGAAGATCATCTACGAAAAGGACAGAGGACCCTCTGCCCCGACCCTGTCCTCAGTGGGGAACTCCAGCAGCTGCAGCCAGTTTCTGACGGGCAACTGATAGTGCCTGATTGATGATGTCACCTTCTGACTGTTATTTGTTTTTTTACTTGGAAGCCTCACCCAAGGCGACACTCTGTTCTGCCCAGGACTCTGGACTGGGAACTACTGGGAACTAGGCCTTCCCCAGTCCATCTTCTGGATGTTTATGTGTCCCTGTTTTTATTTGCTCTCTTAATTGGGCTATTGCAGTCATCTCTGTGCGATGTTTTGAGCACCTGATTGGGTGACATTTTGCTGTTTGTCTGCTGTTTCTATCTGCAAGTTGATAATCATTCATTTATTTATTTTTACCTTTGCTTACCATGTAATTGATAAATCCACTCATTTAAAATGATGTCAGAGGTCATTCTCCAGAATTTACGGAGTAGGGGGACACTACAGAACAGAAGAGGAGTGCACACTAGTGATGTCTGGTGCTGCTTCTGTAATCCAAAGCACGTGTTCCTTTGTTTTCCAGTTTTGTCTCTAGCAGTCCATGGCATAAGGCTAGAGGTCACAGAGAGAACAGTGGAGGCTGCAGACTTGAGAAGAAGTTGAAAGTCAAATTGGAGTAGGTCGGCTACCTATACACAGTCAACTGGAGAGGGTGCACATGTACACCGGGCTGAGCCCAAGCCAAGCCAACACAGGGGATGAGGTAATGCCAAGCTGAGGAGAAAGCTGGAAAGGGGAAGTGTGCTGTAACAGCCCCAGGCATAGGGTCAAATGCTGGAGACCACTTTGTCCTGTGATGAGTCTGTTAGAAATATTAAAATTTATGCAAGATACTAAATGCAATTGGAAGGTACCTATTACTGAAGATGGCTCAAATTCTGATTTTAGTATAGTTTTGTATACAAACAGTGAGCTTGGGTTTCCAATGAGGCATAGTTCTTTTCTCCTATTCAGTGTCTTTACATCTTAAGCTTTCATTAAAAAAAAAAAAATCTTATGCACAAGCCAAGAACAACCTTGCCTTTTGTGGTTTTCAGCGAGCACATAGCAAACACTTAATAACCATTATGGAACTAATTGTTTCGTTCAGCATGCATGAGAAATTCATCAATTCAAATTTAATTTGAAAAGCATAATGAATTCAAGGGCCTATTCCCAGCCTAGTTGTGTAGATAAGATTAAAAAAGTGATAGTCTATAAATTTGATGTTTTAAGGGTATATTGTATTGTTAGTTAGAAAAGTCCCTGAAACAGCCTGACTCTGATAAGAAATTTCCAGAAACTACTTAAAAAAAAAAGTCACACTTGCAGAAGAAATTTAGAAATGAGGTTTTTGATCTAAGATCAGTATGGGAGGGGTGGTGTGGTGGTAAGGATTTGACCGAGGGCTCAGAAAACCCAGCAGCGTTTGCAATTCCGATTTAGAGGTCTTATCTTCAATCACAGGCTGCTTAGTTCTCATGAGTTGTATTTATAAAGCTCATGGCTCATCTACTCAGTGAGATGGATGGTAAGATTATTTTCGCCTTCTTAGCTATGTGATGCTAGACTGTGATCCAATGAAGTGGTTCACTGTGGCAGAATGCCTTCTCTTTACCAACGTAAAAGGGAAAAAAAAATCCTATTAAATGGCAAGTTATAAAAATCTCAGAATGGCTCCCAGCTGAAATATTGTGTTTGTATTCTCCACGATGGATTCTCCCTTTGAAGTCATTGCTATTTCAAGGGAGATTGTCGGCACTTAAAAAATCTAGGTCATTCCTCACAGATTCCAGAAAGGAAACTGTGATAGACAAAGGCCCAAGGACCCATCTGGAGCTATGTGGGAACTGATGAGGTTGTAAATAAAACCAGTGGGGAGTCCACACTCTGACCCCAATGCCAAGAGGGCCACATGCTCAAAGCTGTGAGTGGAAAATAAAGCTGAGAATCAGGATCTCTATGCGAGTTCCTAATTAGAACACCAATTGTCGTCACTTAATAATGAGGATTTTAACATTGAGCGAGGATGACAAAGCTCAGCAAATAATGATTTGCTGACAATCCACCATTTTTAGCAGTGAGAGTCATATTAGTCTCTTTTTGTTTTTTGTTTTTTGTTTTTTTAAAAAAAGACTAATTAGCTTTTAGGACAAAAGATTCTAGACAATACTTACATTGATATATTGAAATGAAATATTTGAATGGCAGGAAGGGGAAGGTTTTCTTCTGAGCTTTCTGATATCACACACACATATGCACACAAAATTGGAGGCTTTTTTGATTGTGTGTGTGTGTGTGTGTGTGTGTGTGTGTGTATGTTCAGGCATGCACTTGTGTGTGTGTGTAGGTGCACCTGCACACATGTACATGTGCATGTGAAGGCCAGAGGTCAGCACTGGGTGTCTTCCTGGTTTGCCCTTCATATTTTTTCAGGCAGGGTCTCTCACTGAACCCGGGGCTCACAAATGCATCTACACTGTCTGTCCAGCAAGTCCCAGGGATCCTTCTGTCTCCACCTGCCCAGTGCTGGGATTGCAGGTGAGGGCTGAGATCTGGCATTTTATGAGTGCTGCTGATCTGGGCTCAGGTTCTTGTCAGTGCATGGCTCAGTCTTTACTGAGGCATGTTCTCAGCCCCTCTTCTTGGGACTTTTCACTTCCCTCTGTTCTTTCTATTTTGTCTTTTTCTTTTCCTTCTTTCCTTTTTGTGACAAGGTCTCCTGTAGCCCAGGCTGGCCTTGAACTAGATGCGTAGCTGAAAACGACCTTGAACTTCTGATCCTCCTAGCTCCAGCTCTCAGGTGCTGAGATTACAGGCATGGGCACCAAATCTGGTTTAGGCACTACTGGGGATGAAACCCAGGGCTTCCCCCATGTTCAGTCTGTACTCTACCAGCTGAGCTACCTCGTCAGCATCCATTCTTTCATACACTTGAAGAGTCTGTAGTAAACACGATGGGTGGTGAGTAGAGAGTAGAGGCTAGGAACACTGATGCTGGAACTACATCGAGTTTCAGTCTTGACTGTGACCGTCTGTGTGGCCTTGAGAGAACTGCTTCACCCTCAGACTCTCTGTTCATCGGTGAAGGAGGTTTATGGAAAAGCATAAATAGAGTAATATCATACTCACATTAACAATAGATATTTAATATTGATATTTGATATATTATATATAATATGTGTATTATATATATTTAATATTGTATAACAAAGGAGTTGTGACTGCAAAGTATCTAGCATGTTACCAGCTGCTGCATCATTGAATTTTGCTTACAGATGCTTAGTGCTATCTGATAATTGTTATTATCTGTGAAAGAGCACACTGATTCATTTCTGCCACTTAATAGTTTCTTTCCATTGGCCAGAAAAAATAATGGTTGCTTGTCTGTAAGTCCAGACTAATATACAACCAGAGAACTCGGGTGAACTGGCGTGTGTCTGAAGTGGAGAAGGACAGGGCATTGTAATAGGCAAGTTTCCTGGGTCCCCATGGTATTTGACATGTGAATCTTAGGGAAGAGCTGGATGCCATTAGCAAAAGAAAAGAAGGGATGCAGGTATTCAAAACCAGGAGGTGCCACACGAAGTCCTTGATGGCTAACAAATGTGCAGGATGAAGCCTCCTGCTCCAAAGGAGCAAGGGCTTCAGGTCCAATGCTTGAAGCTCAGCATCATTTGGTACAGGACAATTCTCTCCCTTGAAATACTTCCCCCAAAGCTTCTGTAACCTCAGTTATCTGGTCTTCTTCCTGTCTCACAGATCTCTTTTTCTCATTCTTCTTCATTGGCTTTTCTGTTTAAATGTGAAGTGTTTTCTGCCCTGAGCTTTTGTCTTTTCCTTATGAACATTCTGAAATGAGTGATCCAGGCAGTCTTAATCCCCAAATTACAACGAAATAGTAGCGATAATGGTAATAGGGACAGCAGATATTCTTCTAGCATTGGGTCCAAGTTAGACTCTATTATGTATGAAAAGAGTGAGCATTTCACAACCCTGATGAAGTAAGCAGTAATATCCCTATGGATAGATGGGGAAGCTCAGCTACTTGTTGAAGTCACATAGGATGAGAAGAGCTGGATTCAAGCACAGATGGCCCAGCTTTCATGGTTCTAAAGGGTGCTGTAGACATTGCCAGTGACACCTCTACATTCTTTGCACCTTGCAGCCAACATTGGCTGACTCCCATCTACTGGTATCTGCATCTCTGGGCCTTAGGGCAAAGATACCTACTCTGCTTGAACATGCAGCAATCTAGGATGATGTCTTTTACAGCAAGTCTTTCTCTGTCCCGCCTGCTGGCTCCCAAATAACCACATGGAGACTTCTTATAGCTTAGGCTTGTTTCTAACTAGCTCTTATAACTTAAATTACCCCATATCTTTTAATCTATGTTCTTCTAAGTGGCTTGGTTACCTTTACTTGTGATGCCAATACTGCTTGCTTTGTGTCTCCTGGTGACTCTCCCTTCTTATTCTTCCCAGCATCCTCTGTGCCTGGAAATCCTGCCTAGCTATTGGCTATTTACCTTTTTATTAAACCAATCAGAGTGACACACCTTCACAGTGTACAGAAAGATTATTCCACAACAGTCTTTGACTAATAACCTTAGAAAGTCATTAGTCATGTGATGGGATCATTCTGGACATTGCATTTGGTACTTTCTCTCTGTTTGCCCAGGTTACTACCTACTTTGATAATTGGCATAATTAAACACGATCAAGTAGATGACTCCCTTGTTTTAATCACTTCCCCCATTCTCTACTGTTGTTTCCATACTTTCCAAGTAATCCATTGTCATCCAAATCCTCATCTCAGGGTCAGTTCCTGTGAGAACTCAAGTTAAGATGAATAAAAGTTGTGAAGGTCCCCATACTGATCTCTCCTAGTAGAGTGTCTGATGCATGCACCAAGTCTCCGATGGCCTCTTCATCTAAAGGGGTGAAAACCCAGAACTCCTTGGGATTTCCTTTGTGCACTGTCCCAAGTCCTCACTGTTTTGTAGTCACAGTGATCTCATCTGCTCACTTCCCTGGAACATTCTCTTGCCACTCAGATCCTGTCTCTGGTCTATAGACATATTGGCATCAGTCAGGTTCCAAGACGAATGTCTATATCTAATACTGAATGTTTTCTTAAAATCAAGGGAGAGTGTTGAGCTTTGGCAATTTTTTTTCTACAACTATTGGGATGACCATATATTTTGCCTCTTGTACAGAATGCAATGTGTTAAAATGATTGATTTGCATGTATTGAGTCATCCTTTGACTCTAAGGATGAATCACATTTACTCATGGTGTGTAAGTCTTTTACTTATTCCTGAATGTAATTTGCTGGTGTTTTGTTGAGTATTTTTGCATATATGTTCATTAATTATATTGGTTTATGTGACGTCTTGGTCCTTTTTGTAAAGTTTTGGTCTAATTTTGGTAGAGAGGTAATGCTGAACTCACACAAGAAGTTTGTCGTCTCAAAATATGTTTGCAGAGTTTAAGAAGGATTGGTGCTAGTTCTTCAAGTGTTTGGTAAGAATTCACCAATGAAGTCATCAGATCCTGGATTTTTCTTAACTGACAGCATTTACTGTTGCTATAGTCTCCTTATTTGTTACGGACACTTGTTGTTGATTCTTTGTTGAATCTTGATGGGTTGCATGTTTCCAGGGCTCTGTCTTTTCAGTTTGCTGCTGTATCATTATTCCCAGTACCTTCTTATCTCTGTGGCGTCGTCAGCAATACTTCATAGCCTGCTTCTCATATTATTTACTGGAATTGTCTCCCCTTTTCTCTTAGTTTAGATAGGTATTTGTCAGTTTTGTTTACCTTCTTAAAAAACAGCTTTTGTTTCATTGACTTTTTTCTCTCTCTTATTTTGTTTATTTATACTTTAATTTAATTTACTTCTTTATACTTTAATTCTTTCTTTCCTTCTGCTAACTATGGGGCTAATTTGTTCTTGAGTCTTTTGATATGTAACATTAGGTTTTTTGGGGGGAGATACTCCTTTTTTTATGAAGGTATTTATGTTTATGGACTTTGTTTTGTTTACTACTTATATCATATCCAATATATTTTGCATGTTGTGTTTTTATTTATCTTAAGCTATTTTCTTGGCTGGAGAGATGGCTTTTTTGATAATATACTTGCTTTGAAAGCATGAGGACCTGAGTTCAGATCACAACTCTTGCAATAAAAAGTTTGTAGCCACAGCACTAGAGAGGGAAGTGGAGACAGGAGTATTGCTGGGACTTGCTGGCTGCCAGCCTATGTTCCAAGTTCAGTGGGAGACTCTGTCTTAAGGGAATGAGGTAGAGATTGAAGTAGCAGGATACCTGACATCCTCTTCTGCTCCACAGGTGTGCAGAATTACAAGAGTTAGAAATACCCACATGCACATATGCATATATAACACAGACACACAGACATAGAACACACACACACACACACACACACACACACACACACACACACACACAGGCATTTTAAAATTCCTTTCTGGTTTTTGTTTTGACTCTTTAGTCCTTTAAGAATGTTTTATTGGGGCCTGAAGAGTTGACTCATAACTTGAGAGCACTTGCTGCTCTTGCAGAGGACCACTGTTTGGTACCCAGCACCCACATTGGGTAGCTCACAATTTCCTGTAACTCCAGGTCTAAAGGATCTGACACCTCCTCTGACCTGCCTGGGCACCTTACACTCACATTCACATGTATGTGAGCATGCATGTGCGCTCACATGTGTATACACACACACACACACACACACACACGCACGCACACACACACACACACACACACACACACACACACACACACACTAAAAATATTTTTAAAGGAAAGCATTGTTTCTTATCAATCCAGTTCTTACATTCTCCACATACTGATTTAAAGTTTTATTTAATTGTGGTCGGAAATTATATCTGGCATGATTTCAATCTTGTTAAATTTGAAAGACTTGTTTTGTGACCCACAATGGAACCTATCTTTGGGCATGCTTGAGAAGAATGCATTCTGTTGCTGCTGCTGGAATGTTCTGTGTGCCTGGAACATTTGTTTAGTCTATAGGGATGCACAAATCCACCATTTCCTTTTGAATTTTGGCTTTGATGGTCTATTCTTTATTGAATAGTAGGGAACAAAAGTCTCCCTTTGCTGTTAGGCTGTTGACTACTTCTCTCTTCAACTCTGTCAATGCTTGATTATCAGTAGATTGTCCCCAAATTAATCATGTTCCAACTTAGGATTTTTCTACTATATGATAGTATGGAAGTTACCTAGGTGGCCATTTTACTTTCATTACATCATTAACTAAATTGTGGGAGATTCAATATTTCATTATGAAGTATGCTTTGTGATAGATGGTTTTGCTTAACCTTAGACTAACGTAAGTGTAGCATGTTTAAAGTAGGCTAGGCTACACTATGATGTTTGTCAGGTTGGTGACATTATAGTGGCTGTCAAGTTATGATACTTTCAACTTACAGTGGGCTCATTGAAATGGAACTCATTGTAAGTCAAGGAGCATCTATATTTAGGTGCTCTATTGTGTAGTATATATATATATATATATATATATATATATATATAATTGTTTTATCTCCTATTGAATTAACCCCTGTATCATTACATAATGACTCTTTTATTGCAACAGTTTTTTATTTTAAAACATACCATTTTCTCAGCTAAACATAACTACCTCTGCACTCTTTTGGCTATTATACATCAGGAGTATCTTTTATATCTACATTAGTTGGTTTAGGTAATTATAGGAAATTGCCTTAAACTATGTAGCTTCTAAATAACACAATTTGTGCCTTAACTCATGATGCTAAAAGGTTAAGATTGGGATTCTGGTGGGGAACCTCTTCTGTGTTGCAGACTTCCAGTTTCTTGAAGTACTCTAACATGACAGGAGGGAAGCAAACTCCCTTGGGACTCTTAGAAAGGTTGTATTCCAAATAACGAGGACCTCATTCTCAGAAACACATCTAATCTAGATTATCCCCTAAAGATGTTGCCTCTTAATTATATTGTAGTGGACAGGATTTTAATACATACATCGGTGGACAGAGGGATACAAGAGTTCAGGCTCTACCCTCTTTCCTTTCCTTTCAACTTACATGTGATTTTAATTCTGGAAAGAGTCAGTTGTTGATGGTACATAATTGGATCTTGCCTTCAAAGTCCATTTAGCTATTTTATGTCTTTGATTGAAGAACTTAATCCATTTTCCTTTAATTATTGATAATCAAGGACTTATTACTGCTATTTAAATTGTTTTCTGCCTGTCTGCTAGCTTCTTTGTCTTCGACTCTGTCTCTCTTCCTTTGTGCTTTGTTGAATTTCTGTGGTGATAAGTTTTCATTTCCTCTGTCTCTTATCTCCACCTTTTATGGGTAATTTCCTCTGGCTACTATGAGGCTTATGGAAAACACATAATAATTACGACAGCATATTTTTCAGCTGACAACTTACTGGCGTGCAACACTGTACATGTTGATTTCCCCTCAACCTTTTATGTTCTCCATGTCACACCTTTCGTATGTTTATGTTGTTTATCTATTCATGAAATGCACATATTTGGGATATTTATCTGTTAATGGCATTTATAGTTCTATTTGGGATGTTTTACTTTCTGCTAGAATAAAAATGATTTATATATGATCATTCACATTGTTGTAATCTCTGCTTGTACACAGCTACTTCCATCAGTGCCATTTATACTTTTCTATTCTCAGGTATGTATGACATGTTTAGTATCCTTTCATTTCTACTCAGATAACCCCACTTAGCATGTCCTATAAGGCAGGCCCTTCAGCTTCCATTTATCTGAGGAAGTCACTATCTCTCCATTGTATCTAAAGGGCAGTGTTGCTCAATTTAGAATTCTTTGATGGCTGTATTTTCACTTTAAGTATTTTGAATATACCCTCTCAGGTATGGCCTGCCAAGCCTCTGGTGAGAATTATTAAAAAGTCTTTGGGCAATCCCAGTGCATGAGAAGATATTTTGACTTTTTTTCTGTTCTCAAAATTCTGTCTTTGTCTCTTAAAATTTTGATTATAATGCACCTCTTTGTTTACTTTGAGAATTTGTTGGATGAATCTCCCTCCCTAGACTTGGGAAATTTTCAACCATTATTTCTTTATATAACTTTTAACCTCTTTCTCTTTACCTTTTAAGAATCCACACACTATTTTTGCTGTTTTGCTTGGTGATGTTTTAAAAGTCCCTCAAGTATTTGTGTAGTTTTTTTTCTCTTCTAAGCAACTCCTGTTAATCTGTCTTTGAATTACTGATTCTTTTTTAAAAAAATATTTATTGTTTATAATAATAATTATGTGTGTGTGTGTGTGTATGTGTGTGTAAATGCCATGTATGTGTAGGTGCCTGCAGAGGACATCACAGCCCCTGGAGCTGGCGTTACAGGTGGTTGGGAGCCAGCAGATGAGAAAGCTGGGACCCAAACTCTGGTCCTCTGGAAGAGCAGCAAGTGCTCTTAACCTCTGGGCCATCTCTCCAGCTCCAGAACTGTTGACTCTGTCTTCTTCTTAGTAAAGCCTGCTACTGGATCTCTTCTATGAAAAATTTAATTTATCTATTATAGTCTTAAGCTCTAGGATGTCTGTTTGAATTTAGCTATATTATTCAAGTTCCAAAATTTCTGTTTGGCTCTTTGTAATAGTGTCTGTCTGTCCCTTCATTAATTCTTTGATTTGTCTCTTGCCCTGTTCTTCTTTTCTATCTGTATTCTTTCATAGCTCACTGAGTTTCCTTAAGATAAATTATTTTAGATTATTTGCCAGGCAAATCACAGAGCTTGGTGTGTGTGTGTGTGTGGTGGGGGCATGTTGAATTTGAGACTTCTTCTTTGGTCCTTTGTACGACCTTTCCTTGATTCTGTTTTTTTTTTTTCACATTGGTGTCTGCACCTTCTGCTCTTTATGGACTGGAATCAGCAGAGAAAGACTCACCAGCTCATGCTGGGTTGAGATTTGGGGAGGCTCTCAGGTCGTATGGATGTATCTTTTTTGGACTTGTAAAGACCTATTTCTAATTAAAAGAGGTTAACTGTTTCTTTGTTTTTAATAGAACCTGCTATTTGGTTCTTCTTTTGGTGTCTGATTTGTGTGTTATGAGCTGGAGTGTTGGAGAAGTCCTTTCCCTGTGGAGAAAACCCAGGGAATTATATGCCTCCTTCCAACATCATAGAGCCGTACTGGGCTTCTTAACAAGCCTCCTGTCTTTTGCTTCATTCTCAATGGCCCTTCAGGTATCAAAACCGTGTTCTATGTACTTCACGTCAAACAAGATAGAAACTGCCTTCTCCTACAGTGCACTCAAAGACGAGGGACATTGAATACGTGCTCCACTCTCCTCTCGCTTTTGAGTGAGACATTGTGGACTTGTGCAGAATCTCTTGCTAGCATGGGTGAGAGGATGACATTAGTGATGTGGAAATTCTCCCCTCACTGATCCCAGCTGTTCCACAGAGTACTCCTTTAACGCCTGCAAGGGCTCTGCTCCCGACACAAAGGTGACTATGACCGCACTGGTGTTAGGTCAGTGTTCCTGTATGGAACAAGGATGAAGATGTCTTGTTCTTCATCTTGATGGCTAAAACCTCAGCTTATGTTAGAGGAAGAGTAGTTGCACGGATCCCCACGGAATTTCAAAGCACGAGTGGCAATTATTTTCAGTCACAAGATGTATTATTGAAGATCACAGTTTAGCCATTCTTTAATTGTATCACTTAAGAGAAGATGCCAATGAGCACGTATCATTTATGTCACTCTGTACATTCTGTCACATCACAGGTTCCAGGCCAGCCTGGGTCACATAGTAACCTTTGTTACTACAGATAGCTGTCCTTTGCTCAGCCATCATCAGAGAAATTTCCTTCTGCAGCAAATGGGAACAAACATAGAGATCCACAGTCAGATAATGTACAGAGAGTGAGATATTTTGGAACACCCAACCCTAAATGGGATATTTCCATCAAATTCCTCCCCTCAGGGCTCAGGAAACTCTGTAGAAGAGGAAGAAAGATTTTAAGAGCCAGAGAGGATGGAGGACGCCAAGGAATCAGGGCCTCCTAACCCAAGAGGGCTGGCACACGTGTGAACTCACAGAGACTGTGTCAGCATGCACAGGGCCCACAAGGGTCTGCACCAGATGAGGTCCTAGAGCTGAAAGAAGTGGACACAGCCCTATCCCTAACCCAGAAACTATTTTGAATTGATAGCCACTTCTCAAACGAAAGATTAGTTTTCTCCAGTGGAGTATCACTAGGGAAGCAAACCACTCTTAAGGATGATCCCATACCCAGAAATAGATGGCCAACACAATGCAAAAGAAGCTCAATGACACCGTTGGAGGCTCTTTGTCTCATAATGCTGTCAGGTCAAGGTGGTTTTTGTTGTTGTGGTTGTTGTTATTTTGGTTTTCTACCTTACAGATCCTTTGTATACATATTATGACTCCCAGTTTTGTTTTTGAGGGGTGATTTCTGAGTGTGCAGAAGTGTGTCTCTCCATCTATAGATGTGTTTCTTCTGCTTTTTCTCTGGCTCTTTTTCTTGTTTGTTTTGGCATATTCCATTTTTTTTGTTTTGGAGTCATCTCACTTTATTTTATTATTATTCCTTAGATGCCAGCTCTTTTTTTCCCTAAGGAGAGACAGAAAAGGTGTGGATCCAGATGAGAGAGGAGATGGGGAGGAACTGGATGGAGTTGGGGCAGGGGAAACCATAATCAGAATATATTGTATGGAAAAAAATTTTTTTATTAAGAAATTTTCTATTCATTTTACATACCAACCACAGATCCCCCTCTCCTCCCTTCTCCCACCCCCAGCCTTCTCCCCCCCAATCCACCCCCCCCATTCTCACCTCCTCCAAGGCAAGGTCTCCCATGGGGAGTCAGCAGAGCCTGGTACATTCAGTTGAGGCAGGTCCAAGCCCCTCCTCCCTGCACCAAGGCTGTGGAAGGTGTCCCACCATAGGCACTGGGTTCCAAAAAGCCAGCTCATACACCAGGGACAGATCCGGATCCCACTGCCTAGGGGCTCACTAAACAGTTCAAGCTAATCAACTGTCTTGCCTATCCAGAGGACCTAGTCCAGTACTATGGGGGCTCCACAGCTATTGGTCCACAATCCATGTGCTTCCACTAGTTTGGCTGGCCATCTCTGTACATTTTCCCATCTTGATCTCGATGTCCCTTGCTCATAGAATCCCTCCTCTCTCACATTGATTGGACTCCTGGAGCTCCGCCTGGTTCCCGACCATGGATCTCTGCATCTGCTTCTGTCATTCACTGGATGAGGGCTCTGTGATGACAATTAGGGTATTCACCCATCTGATCACTGGAGTAGGCCAGTTCAGTCACCCTCTTAACTATTGCCAGTAGTCTATGGTGGAGTCAACCTTGTGGATTCCTGGGAACTTCCCTAGCACTCTGTTTGTCTCTATTCCCATGATGTCTTCATTTATCATGGTATCTCTTTCCTGGAAAAATTTTTATTTTCAATAAAAGTAAAAAAAAATAGCTATCTAACTAATTTGCACATTAATACTTCACCCATGGCCTTTAACTAAGATCCTCATATGTAACAGCACAGAAATAATCTTTGCATTTAGAAACATTTTCAAGAACTTGGCTCAATTTCCCCTCATGATTAATGTGCTTACAATTAATGCTAACTAAGGAAATAAGAGAGATTTATGCACTGGTATGCTCACTGAAGCATTATTTAGTCATTACAAACCAGGAATAACCCTAATCTGTCTCTCACTGGCAGTGCTGTTGAATAATTATGCTTGTCTTCTTGGAAAATGGCACTATTATGAATATGATTTCAAATACTTGTTTAACAACATGGAAAATTTTTATAATATGATATGAAAAAAAGAAATATTTGTGGGACATACCATTTGCTCCTAATTTTGGGACTAATAAACAGTAGCTCTCTCCTAAAGAACTGAAAAGGGCCAGATCAAACTGCTCAATATTTTTTTTCTACATAATTAAGCAAGTGAATGCTATTTTTTTAAAGCCTCAAAACTTAAAAATTGATGTCATTCATTTTCTAGTTAGGAAAATGAGTGACTTTAGAAAACAAATTAAGTAATCTTGTGTTCAGAAATTAGTTTCCCTGGTGGCTTTTCTGTGTTTTCTACTTTTATACTTTTAGTGGGGTCTCCAATGACAACCCCAGTCTGAGGACTTTTACTCTTGTATCTTCAGATTGGTTTAGTTCCTCAACTTCCCTTACCTGGGAGAAATGTAGGACTCCTCTCTGTCCTCACTGTGACCCTACCCCTACCTCAGTTGCTTTCTTAATGACTCAGTGGGTAAACGTATTTGCTGCTCAAGACTGAGGGTCTGGATTCCGTTCCCAGTACCCACAGTGGAAGAGAAGACACAACTCTCCCAATTTGTCCCTTGACTTCCACACATTCACTGTTGCATGTGCATGTCTGAGCATTCTCCAATGCAACAACAACAACAACAACAATTATTGGTGAAATTATTAAGGCCACTCCACGTAGTTAAAAGGGAGGTTTATTTTGTGGGGTAACTTACAAGTGAAGGGATAGGTAACAGGGTCTGGGGAAGGTGAAGTGCAGTCCAGCGGTGTTCTCTGGAGAACTCTGCTCGGTCTACCTCCAGCGTCCAGGGTCCAGGAACCAAGAGAGCCAGCCCATCCAGATCTCAGGTCTTTAGGGTCCTCTCTCAGCCCCGCCTTATAGGCGTGGTTCCAATTCAATTATAAACCAAGCTGGCTTTGGAGATGGAATTGGCTCACTCCTTCTCTAAACCAAAACATATTGCTGAAAAAAAAAAAAGGTTAAGAGATTCTTTTGTCCCATATCAGAAGAGCCCTCTGGTGTGGGACAGAGAAAAACCAATATTTTTATTTAAATCAGGTTGATTATAAATGTGATCTCTTTCTAAAGAAAAAAAGGGGATATGATATAGATATGATAGGATGAAAGGGTAGATTATTGAATCTACTTTTAAAGAGCAACTTGTTTAAAATGTTTTACATTGCTATGGATTTTAGTTTATTGATACAAGTTTAAAGTTAATTTTGTTATACTGTATATATATTTCTATTCTCGTTTGAGGTATTACGTTTATGTAACTCATTTAGATTGTAATGGATAATTAAGAAATACAGATTAATAATTAGTCTTCTATGATAGTCAAACTTGTAGCATGTTAGTTAAGTTTTCTAGGTATACATAGATATATTTCAGATAGATAGGTAATCTTCAAATGCTTCAAAGACCTACAGAATATGACATTGTAAATGTTTTAAAAATTTAGACTTTCTGGACAGTGAGACATGTCTGCTCCTGGCAGCACTGGATTTACTTCAGAAAGAAAGATGGGCATCGAAGACACTCTATGTAGAGTTTATCTTCACTTTGGCAAAAATAGCCCTTTGGGCAAGAAACTGTTCTTGCCTGGACTGCTTGATCGACTGGACATGCAGGACCCATGGGAAGGTGACCACTGAACTTTGCTTGGCAAAATGGTCCTTTGGGTTCCTGCTTCGCAGAGGAAACTGCCAGACATTCTACAGGACACAGAGAGAAGTGACTGAGAGACTCTAGGCCTGTGGGCTGAAGACAGATGCCCCAACTTTACAAAACAACTTTGGGTGACTGTCCAGGCTGCCAGCTGTCTCTGTCTACTGTCTTGAAAGTTGCTTGCATCCTTCTCCCATTTCTCAGGTAATATTATATCCTTCTGAGGTCTTTGATGTAGTTGAAGCTAGATACAATTTTCTTTAGTTATGATAAAAGATAAGCTAGATATAAAACCTTAGACTAACAAATATAGGATAGATAGGATATCTTCTTTAATTTTGCCAAATACAAATAGACTAGATATTATAAACAGACTAAACAGTGTAACTATAATTCTTGCTTGATAATTGTTTTATTATCTGTAATTTTACTATGTGAAAGTTAAATCCTTCCTTTTTGAAAAAAAGAAAAGGGGAAGTGCTGTGGGATGTTCTGTATGTTAAATGTGTTGCTCTGATTGGTTAATAAATAAAACACTGATTTGACCAGTAACCAGGCAGGAGGTATAGGCGGGACAAGGAGGAGAAGAATTCTGGGAAGTGAAAAGCTGAGGCAGGGAGAAGCTGCCAGCCGCCGCCATGACAAGCGAGATGTAAGGTACCAGTAAGCCACGAGCCACATGGCAACTTACAGACTAATAGAAATGGGTTAATTTAAGATATAGAACTAGATAACAAGAAGCCTGCTGCGGCCATACAGTTTGTAAACAATATAAGTCTCTGTGTGTTTACTCGGTTGGGTCTAAGCGGCTGTGGGACTGGCTGGTGAGAGAGATTTGTCCTGACTGTGGGCCAGGCAGGACTGGAGAAATCTCTAGCTACAAATAATAATAATAGTAATAATAATAATAATAATATGCTTAAAATAATTTTATTTTAAAAATATTTAATCTGGCCAACTGAAACATTGTGAATGCTATAAAACCAAAAGTGCTGAGGACCAAGTTGAAAGTGTTATTTCTGCATATGAAAGGCTTAGGATTTATGTGGGAAGCAGAGATAATGAGATTGTCACTGTGATTCATAAATTTAATGGTGATTTTCCAAGATTAGTCTATCACTTTTGTTTGTAAGATGAAAAAAAAAAAAAAAAAAAAAAAAACAAGTCAAGTGAGAGAGAATAGGAGATTTCTGCAATATCACAGGGGTAATTAGGAGGAAGAACCAAGATCTTCCACTGAAGTTTAAAAATGTAGGATAATGCACAAAATCCTAAAGAAACCAAAGTCAGCCTCCATTAACGAGTTTCAAAAGAAAGGGTGAGGGGAGGACTCAACAACTATCTTCTGGCTGTGACTATTTCAGCAGGTCACCAGCCTGGGTGACCCTCCGTCACTAAGAAGACCCTCAACAATGCTACAGACTGTGATTACCTCCTAGGTGACAGGCACATGCTTTTCACATGTGCAAAACATTTATGGAGACAAACATTAATTTTATAATTGGGCTACCAAGTAGTCAGGACCTTTTGAGTGATAGAAACTCAAAACTATAATAAAGATAAAGAAATGGGAAGAATTTGTTGATTTGTAACTGGGAGGGGCCATGGAAACTGCCTTTAGGAATTTAGGGTTTATATGGTGGTGTCTGAAGGCTGTGCCACTGTCAGGGCCATGCTGATCAGAGTGGCCTCTGCTCTCACCCAGCACCATGGTGTTCTCTGGACTAGGGCTGCAGCTGAGGGCCATGTCTGGGTCCACAGACCTGCCGCAG
This sequence comes from Peromyscus aztecus, assembly GCA_902168405.1. Lineage (NCBI taxonomy): Eukaryota > Metazoa > Chordata > Mammalia > Rodentia > Cricetidae > Peromyscus > Peromyscus aztecus. The sequence continues at coordinate 3,187 of CABHPQ010195525.1, read as the reverse complement.
CCAGGTTCTGAGTTGATGTCTGTGGCTCCTGTTATCACCAAGGGCCGTGCGGATGACTGGAGTCTGGTCAGCCACCTGAGACCATCTCAGTGTCCATTCAGAACCATCTGTAACTCCAGTTCCAGGGGATCAGATACCCTCTTCTGGCCTCAGTGGGTACCAGGCACACAAGTGGTAGACAGACATATATGTAACAAAACAGCCATACACATAAAACAACTTTAAAAATGGTGGTTTGGGGGAGATCCACTGTCTGGGCTTTGACTCTGCTTTTCTGTCTTAGCTCATCTCTGCATGGCTTTGTTTGTTGGCAGATGTTCCCAGGTGTTTGGTAACATGGCTGCAGACACCAAAGGCTCACTGTCTACTGTTTAGGACTCACAGGAGATGTTTCCCTAGAACGCTATGGCAGAAAAACCTCGGGGGAGACTTTTATCTCCAAGGGTGTGTCCTAGCATCTGACTCGGGTGAACTAGCCTTTCCTAACCACATAGATTCTTCTTTCCACAGTGTCCTCTTGACAGGAGGAGGGCCAGGGGAGAGAAGGAGCCAATCCAGTATAGGAGATGTGCCAATGAGCTTAGTGTTAACCACGTGACAGGGCTGGTAAATACCGGAGGGAATGGCAAACCGTGGAAATGCTGGCACAGCATGCCAGAAGAAGGTCGATGACACAGACTAGGCTAATGCAAAATTCTGCTTAAAATAATAGACTAAATAAGGCCTAATTATAAAGTGGATCTCATTAAAAAGGAACACATCCTCCACTAAACAAAGAATCATTTTTTTTAAATGGCATTTGCTTTCAGTGGTAATTGTAGTGACTAGACCAGTCCAACTTGCAGCTATTAGGAATGAGATATTCCTTTCTGAACAAACACGTGGACTAAAGTCTACAGGGCAAAGTTACAGTAGTGATACCGCTTTAGATTAGAAGCTAATCATTCACACGCAGTTAATGGAAATTTTAATTAGGCAGCACAATTTCTGCAAACAAAGAAGGAGAAACAAATCCTGCAGATCTCAGCAACACCTGTACGTTGACAGTGAGTATTCTCGTTTTCAGCACGGTGTGTGCACAGCTTAGTGCAGCAGTGATTTCCCCTGATGTCACATCAGGCTTCTACACCGGTGCATATTAACTCCATTGATCATTGCCATGTCCCCACAAAGCAGGCATTATTATACTCCTCTGCATCTGCTAGATAAGAAAACCGAGGTCACATGGCTATTGGCAGGAGGACTTGAACCCTCCTTGCTCTTGTCATCTCCAGAAGTTCCAAAGTGAGAGAGAACTGAATTTGAATTCTCTCTCTACCACCTGTGTGCTACACACACACACACACACACACACACACACACACACACACACACACACAACCAGTCACATTTTAAACTCTTCTTCATCAGGATGTAAAAGTGTGACGGTCATGCTCAGTGTTAGTTACTATTCCGTGGCTGTGGCACGGTCCCTGACATCAGCAACTGGTTGTGTTGACTTTGGGCCCCAAGTGAGGCAGAAGAACATGATCCGTGAGGCGGAGGCTGTTCACCCCACGACACACAGGAAGCAGCGAGAGGAAACGGGACGAGGGAAGATGTGCAACCTCCAGGGACCTACTTCCTCTGTCTGGGTCCTGTCTCCTACTTTTTTGTCACCTCCCAATGAAGCCACCATGTGAATCTGTTTGCGATTAATGTGTTGATAAGATCCAATCATTTTCCAAAGGTCTATCAATTGACAGCCACACCCCCAATATGTGAGTCCCGGGGACGTTACCTAATAAATCATAAGACACATTACAAGCTGTCTCTCACTGTAGGTCCTCTTAAGGGCCACTCTCTGTCACCCTGTCATCAAGCATCCTTAAGGTGAGAGTGATGACAAAGAGGTGCAAAGCCATTCTCTGGTTTGGTAGAACTGAGATGTCCCCAGATTTCTCAGTTCCGGTGGGGCGGGCTCAGGACATAGCCTGCCTCCTTGTAGCTCTATATTCAAAGGGAAGGGATGCGAATCAACCTGCCACATGGGGATTCCTGCTTCTTCTCCGGCTCAGCCTCTGGAAGGAAGTCCACCTACAGGCTGATCCAGCCTGTGCAGACTAGACAACAGCACCCTCTCACTGTCAACGTACAGGTGTTGCTGGCGCAAGGCGTGACTTGCCATTCACAGAGGCAACACGGCCCCCTTTGGAGACGCTCTTTGTCTTCTCACTACTATAACCAAAGGCGTAGTGAAACCACAGCATTGGACCGCTCCTTGGGTAGAAACGAAGGCTTACTGGAGAATATTGAACTGCTACGGCTACCAGGCGTGAGAGAATGGCCAAAGGTGGGCAAAGCATCACCCGTTTTAATGGGGTGTGTTTGCGGCGGGAGGAAGCAGGAAAACAGGAACAGCCTGGTAGTTAGAGTAGCAGAGGATGGAATGGGGTGCGGGCTAGAGGACCCTGGGTGCTAGCCTGGGAACGTTGATATGGATTTATTACAGGTATGTGTTAATAGGGACTAGGTGTCCCATTTCTGGAGGTAGTCTGGTCTAGGGGCAGGTAAGGGAAGTAACAGCTCTTCCTGACAAACAGAAACTTACCTCACAAGTTTCTGAGCGATACGTATTTAAGGTTTCTGTTTATCGGCTAACAATCCTTCTGATCACCCCGTCTAAGTGCAGCCTGAGCTGAGCCCAGACTGTCATTTATGACCCTGTCATTGGCACAGCCATTTTGGGGCTTGGGAACCCATTTAGGACTTGACAACTACCTGTTTGTGTGGATAGTTTCTCAGCTTTTTTGATGCTAGATAATTCTTGGTCACTGGAGCTGGTCTCCACATCGTCACATCTGTAGTAGCACCCTTGACCTGAACTCATTAGATGTCAGGAGCAACGATCAAGACTGCTCCAGACACTGTCACATGTAACTTCAAGTGGGGTGGCTGGTGGTCACTCCACTGTCAATCACTGATGGTCAGTGACGTGGGAATGCTCTTGGTCTATGTAAATATGTCCTGATGGAGTATTAATATGATTTATGTAAGATTTAAGAAAAAAAAACACAAGTGCCCTTTTGGAAAATTAATTATTTTGTAACTGCATGAGTTAACCTGTAATAAAAACAATGATCAAATTCTACCTTTTACAAAAGTGTTCACTGTCATTTCTGTTGGGCCCAGAATGTCACAGGCACAT
>CABHPQ010195524.1:26194-38450 GCA_902168405.1 Peromyscus aztecus | reverse complement strand
AAGAGATTTATCCTGACCGTGGGCCAGGCAGGAAAACTCTAGCTACAGTTTCTGCTCTGGAGAAACTTACTCATCAGCTCCCATGGAGTTCCATTCAAAGCCATTTTGTTTTGCTGCTCATAATAAGCTCTTTAAAAGGCTCTCCTCATCCCGCCTCCTGCTCATTGGCATGCCTCAGTCTTGGCTCAAATAGTCAAGATCTTTTAAATTTTGTCACTGGAAGTTATTGATTCCCACCTCCAAGCCCATGGTGTTCTAGAGACAAAGAGAAGGGAAGCATTTCTTAAAAAATGTTTCTCTGCCTTCTGTAAGAAAAGACTCGGGTCTGTGATTACTTTTCTCAATGTCCAATAACACATATGAGTGCATTAGAAGATGGCTAGAGACATGGCTCAGTTTGCAGAATGTCTGTGGAGCACGAAGCCTTGGGTGTGGTCCCTAGCACCACATATAACAGGGTATGGCAGTACATGGGGATATGTGATCTCAGAACTCAGGAAGTGGAGGCAGGAGGGTCCAGAGTTCACTTCTCTGCTACATAGCGATTTGGTGGCCAAGCTAGGATACTTGAGACCTTGTCTCAAACGCAAAAACAAACACAAAAAGAAAGTGTCAACTTCCCCTGTCATTCCCCTGTCATTTGTCTCCTTTTCTTCTATGAGCAAATGGCTTTTAATTAATAATCAAAAGATGTCAAAATACACATAGATGGTATTGATGACGATCACTAATGATTGCTCTAGACACTTTGTATGTGTTTTGCATGTGTTAGTTCATTCAGTTTATACATCACTCAGAACAGTTATCTGAACCTTAGAAATGGGAAAAAGAGACAGGCATCTTTCAAAGACACTGCAGCATTGATTTTCCTGTGGCCTCCACAATTTTACAATTCTGTAGGTGCAGAAAAGTTAATTTGTAGGCAGAAGTTTCTGTCCTGCCAGCAATTCCCAAATATCTGGCAGCTGCTTCCCAAATAATTGACTCGGAGGCTTAATATTATTTATAAATGTTTGGCCAATGGCTCGGGTTTATTACTAGATAGCTCTTACATCTTAAATTAACCCATTTATATTAATCTATGTATTGCCACATGGCCATGGCATTACTGGTCTGATGTTGCTCCTTGGGCAGCTAGTTGGCATCTGCCTTGACTCCACCCTTCTTTCTCCCTGTATTCCATTTGGCTTTCTTACCTAGCTATATTCTGTTCTCTGCCCAGCCATTAACTGAAGAGATTTGTGTCAAGCCACTGGCAATACTTATAATGTAGAAAGTTAGTAGTAGGTGAGTGAGTGCATGCGTGTGTGTGTGTGTGTGTGTGTGTGTGTGTGTGTGTGTGTGTGTAATCCCAAAAATTGTGGTTCATTGCCTTTTTGGACATTAACCTATTTTGCTTCTAACCCAGTAATCTCATCCTAATGTTCCTTTACTAAACTATTTGTTTATGCTCTTTGGACCAGTTTAAACATCTTACTACTGTCTCATTAATTTAAGAGTTAAATGTAACTCTTGACATATGTTCATTTTTTCCTCCACCTTTCAAAATTAGTTTTTCTAGTTAGTGTATAAAATAATGGCTTTCAGTATAATTTGCATTGCTTTTTCTTTTAACACTTTGTAATTTATAATTCTATCACTAGATATGTTGCATGCAACTGTTGGTGTGTGTGTGCAGGCATACATGCTTGTGGAAGCCAGAGGGAGAGGAAAGGAGAAAGGGCAGCTCAACAGGCTTCTACTTTTTCCAGGCAGCTGGTCTGGTCTCAACTCTTCTCTGCTACTTGAATGATCTGACAGTCTTTTTGCAGCTCAGCCTTCCTCTAGCTCCTCTGAGAGGAACTCTCAGCTTTTACTGCTTACTCTGGCAGGGAGGGACCTAGTGGATCTGGTCAGATTCAGGGACTTCCTGAAGCTGTTTTGAGTTGTTCCACCTCCCTGCATAAGGAGCTTCCCTGCAGAATGGGAAGTTTCAATTTCCTAAGAAACTGTTGCACAACAGAGGGGTCACAGGAAGAGAGACTGAGGGAGGATGGGATTAACAGACTCCTGAAGGTTTTCTCAGAATGGGGTTAGATAGAATGGATTTGTTGATTGGAGAATTTGTAATAGACATCTATTTGTCTTCTGATGAACTTAGAGTGGGATTTGCCCCTGTGAGAGAAGCAGTAAAAGTTGAGGTGGGAGCTGGACAGGTAGTTCAGTGGTTACCAGTACTTGCTGCTCTTCTAGAGGACCTGAGTCTGGTTCTTAGCTCATAACTGCCTCTAACTACAACTCCAGGATGTCAGACACCTTCTTCTAACCTCCACAGGTATCCCCACCCTTACCAAAAATAATACTAAAAATCTATAAATTGAGATGACTCACCTCATGTGTTTCTGAAAATGTCTTCTTTTAGAACAGATATTAGACTTTTCTTGTTTTAGACAGTTGGACAACTGCTTGATTTCATGATTGGCTTGTACTGTGATGCCTTTTTCATCAAATAGAGAACGCGTGTGTAGTATCCAAAGTGGAAGCCAATGGTGCCTCTGCCATTGCAGGGGTAGAGCTGAGGACAGAAATGCCTTGATTAGTGTCTTTGAGGATGAAGCAAGGGAAACCTGTGGACATTGTCCTGTGAAGGCAGCGAAGGATCCTGGGTAGCATGAGCAGGAGATCTGCCGTCGCCAGGTCTTTTGCTGTTTCCTCTTCTACCCACTAAGCTCTGAGGAGACAAACAGAGGAAAACATCAGAGATGGGCTCATGTGAGTGGAGGCTTTGAATCCCAGGACACAGAGGGAGCCTTAGAAAGCTTCAACCAGACAAAGGTCTGAGACCCTTTGTTCCCAAATCACATTATTTCAGATATTGCAAGTTGTGGTTTTGAAATTGCAAGTTGTGCGGGCTATGCATGGCTTTCTGAATAGAAGTTCATTGCCTTTGGAAAAGCTCTTAACCAAACCTGATTTGATTTTTGTACATGTTCCCTGTGTTCTTTTCATTTCCCAGAAAGCAATTTCAGAGGTAAACAGTTATCTGTCAGATCCAGTAGATTTAACAAATGTAGCATAATTCTATAATTCTTTGCGATTTCCCAATTACCCTTCACTCCGTACTTCAAATTGCTGAAGGAGCGTATTTACTCATGATTTAACTTGTTGGTCTAAATCCTAGGCAACTTAGTTTCCAAATAAATGGACATTTATAATCATTTTGTGCAATATTGCAAGTGTAAGGCAAATATTTATTCTGGGAATAAGTACTTTAAGCTCATGGGTTTATTCTAATTTCCTGTCTTCTCATTACTTTTGGGGCTATTTTCTTCTGTTAGTTTTCACATTCTTACATAATCTTCAGGGAAACTCTTTGTAAATTTAAACATTTTTTCTATGGAAATTTCTAATATTCAAATATGTCAGGTAATGAAATATATAGATTTATGGCCATTTTTGTTATTAATGTAAATGTGAAGACCAATTGGTGTGTGTGTGCATATGTGTGTGTGTGTGTGTGTGTGTGAGAGAGAGAGAGAGAGAGAGAGAGAGAGAGAGGTGAGCAGTTCAATCCAGACTCTAGTAAAGTTAACTTTTAAAAGTGTGTATTATCAGTTTACCCTTCTAAGGCATAAAAAAAATGGCTGTTAAAATTTTATGTTAGATTGCGCCGGGCGGTGGTGGCGCACGCCTTTAGTCCCAGCACTCGGGAGGCAGAGGCAGGCGGATCTCTGTGAGTTCAAGGCCAGCCTGGTCTCCAAAGTGAGTTCCAGGAAAGGCGCAAAGCTACACAGAGAATCCCTGTCTCGAAAAACCAAAAAAAAAAAAAAAAATTATGTTAGATTGCACTGCTAAATAATTATAATAATAATAATAATAATAGTTCCATATTTCAAGAGATAAAGTAAGTGCTTTTCATATGATGTCATTAGATTTTTTCCCTCCCCATTATGACACAGTTCTATATGTAAAAATGGAGGTTTATAGTTCAGAACTTTATCTATCTCACATAGTGTATGAGGTAGACCCATGATCTGAATCCAGGCTTTTGTAACCAAATGCTACATTGGCAGAAAGTCTCCTTAGGCAGATTTATAATATAACAGAAACATAGTCATACTTCTCCTTGAGAGCTATTGATTCTCATTTGCCTTCAGATTTTTCTGGCTTCCTTATGCAAAATTCCATCTATTTTACCATTTTATTGTAATGTTTAGTATGAAAGACATAGGTTGATAGACTATACAAGTACTCACCTTGATAATCATGGCTTTAAAAACAATTAATTTTTGGTGGGGTTAAAACTATTTTATGTGTATGGTGTTTTGCCTGCATGTATGTCTATATATCATATGTATGCATGTCTGGTACCTAAGGAGGCCAGAAGAGGTCATCAGATCCCCCAGAACTGGAGTTATAGGTGGCTGTGATTCATTATGTGGGTGTCAGGAATTGAACTCTGGCCCTCTGGTAGAATAGTGAGTGCTCTTAACCACTTAGCCATGTTTCTACCCTCAATTTTCTGAGACAGGGTAGCTCAGGGTAGCTCAGGCTCACTGTGTACCTGAGGATGGTCTTGAACTCCTGATGTTCCTACCTCTACTTCCTTAGTATTGTAATCATAGGCATGTGCCACCACATCCAGCAAATATCCACAACTTCCTAAAGAAGTTGGCATCCTTGTCTTTGTAACGTCTCTAAATTTTAATTCATAGTCATGAAGATATGATTACAGTTGTGTATGTACCTCATCTAGTTATTTTCATCCCCAGGGCTTCTGGATGTATATTTGTTTGCCTTGCATTTGACTTTCCACTCAGGATACGTAAAAAACAGTGAAGACCATTTAACACATTTTTAATCAGATCCACTTCCAAGCCTATGTGACCTTGATGGGTTATTTACTGAATGGTGCTTCCAAGTGACTCACAGAAACACGCTCCCTCAGTCTCCTGTCTCTTAGCTACATTGTCAGCATAAGCTGGGGATGATGAAATTAACTTCTTCCTCTTCTACTTCATCGTATCATCTCATCCTCATGTCTATGTATCTTCTAGGATATTGTTCAAGGGTTTATTAACAGCCACGTAGATTTTGAATGATCTCATTTGCAATGAGTCAAGACCTTAGCTAGCTAATGAGATGGTTCTAGATTCTAGACATATAGTTTTTATTCTTAATTTTGGTCCAGAAATATAATTTCATGCATATGATATTTTATTCCATATTCATTGCCTCTCTCTGTCTCTCTCTCTGTCTCTCTCTCTGTCTCTGTCTCTGTCTCTGTCTCTCTCTCTCTCTCTCTTCAGTATGATTTCTGAGGTTATAACCCTTATTTTATTTTCAAATCTCTTCCATACATTCTCCCTATGATTGAATCAAGTCACTGTTGAACAAATTCAATAGAGGATCCTTTCAATTTTTAAGTTTATTTCATGCTATTGCCTTGAAATAAAGTATATTTGTGAGAAAAACTAATATCGGTAATAAAACCCACAGGGGAGTCTACAGGAATTGAGTCTGATGTTCTCTGCATTGTCCTCAAGAACATTTTTCGATCTGCTCTGTTTTCACAGTGAAGCAGCTGGTTTCATATGACATCTTTTGCTACGGTCACAGTGGGACAATAGTAGCCAGAAAAGCGTTCAGTGCCTTTTCTGACTTGGCTCTGTAATGTGTAGCTGACATGGCAGCAATGGCAAGCTTATCAGTAGAGGGGAGGTCAGTGAGCTTCTAGGGTGGCGTTCTGTTTCCCCAGCGAGGAAGGACAAAAGCCCAGCTGTTCTGCCTTTGACCTGCTGGGGTGCCTGAACTCTCTGAAAAGTTTACCAAAGAACGTTGACTAGAAGAACCTGATAGAGAGGGGGAAACGTAACTAGCAATAGCAGGCCTTCAACAATGGCATGTATGTGGGAAAACAAGGCAGGAGAGGGGGAGCGGGAATCGGGAAAGAATTAGATCAGTTACATGTGTCCCTAAGATTACAAAAAATGTAAATGGCTTTGACACCCCCTGCACACTTGCAAGAGACTTACTTACATCACACTGGCGATTCCCAGGCATTTGCTGCAGAGGGTTTCACCTGGTCATGCCCAGTGAGGGACTGAGAAGGGCTAGAAGACAATAAGTAGGTTATTCTTGCCGTCATCAGCCTCACTTCTAGATCTTTCCTCCACAGGATTCCTGTGCTTTGGTTCAGTGGGATGATATGGAAGGGAGAATGTGGTGGTACATAGAATCATTTTCTGGAGCAAAGAAAGCATCATACCTAAGAGAAATGGCTACTGAGTGATTTGAAGAAAATATTAAAATCCTCTGTCAGTCTGTCTGTCTGTCTGTCTGTCTGTTTCTTTCTTCTTGGACAGGGTTTTACTGTGTATCTCTGTCTGGCTTGGAACTTACTATGTAGACCTAGCTGGCTTCAGGCTCATAGAGGTCCACATGCTGTTGCCTCCTGAGTGTAGAGGTTAAAAGAATGTTTCAACATGCCCATCATTAAAGATTTATTTTTGTCATTTTTAAATTGCATGCGTGTGAGTCTATGCACTTGAGTGTGGGTACTTGAGAAGGCCAGGTGTATAGGATCCCTTAGAGCTGGAGTTACATGTGTTTGTCAGCCACCTGTTGTGGGTATTGGGAACTGAACTTGGGTCCTCTGCAAGAACAGTGCATGCTCTTTAAAAATGTATATTATTTTTCATATATGTACATGTGTGTGCATCTATGTGAATGGGTGTCATGTGTGTGTGGTAGCCTGTGGAGCTGAGACGATGGCAGTGGATCCCTGGGAGCTGGAGTTATAGGTGGTTGTGAACGGGCTGTCGTGGGTGCTGGCGACTGAGCTCAGGTCCTCCGCAGGAGCAGCAGGAGCAGCAATGCTCTTAATGGCTGAGACATCTCTCCAGCCCCTTGTGTCATTCTCACAGAAGTTTGATTTTCATCTGTAGGAGGTTGTGCCGACGGGCTACACAGTAAGCCTCTTAAGCGAGGTGGCATAATGGGAATGATGCCGTATACATAGGTAACTCTGCTCCATTGGTCGTTACTGTCCAATGGGCCACCTATATGTTCATTTACCACATCCCCAAATCAGTGACTTAAAACAATAGTACATATACACATATAATATATAAAATCATAATATATCTGTACATATATATATTATTATTATCACTCTTGGTTTCTGTAGGTCAGAAATTCTGGAAGGGCTTAGTTGGGCAATTCTGGTCCAAGATCTCTCACAGCTGGAAAGGCTTGGGGTAGTGGAGAGCCTGCAGTAGCTGGGGACTGAGGGTCTCTCTTTCTTTACTCTTATATAATATATGTACGTACAAACATACAAACATATATGTCTGTATATACATGCATGCATATAGATTCACCCACATAGAATATATGCACTTACTTATAAACATGCATGTACATATATACATCTGCACATATACATACAAATACATGTATTATATACCTAGACCTATACTGAAATATGCACACAAATATGCAATACCTATGTATCTACATATCTATCTATGTATCTATCATCGGTGGTGTGTGTGTGTGTGTGTGTGTGTACAATTCTGTTAGCCTTTCTCACAGTTTGATGGTCTTGGAGGAACACAACTGCTTCCCTAGCAGTGGAAGACCACATGGCCAATGAGGTTGAAAACCTGTGCCATATGTTTTCAAACCTAAGTTTTGGAAGCCAGAGGAGGCACAGCTGGAGAATCCAGTTGTTTATGAATGAGTCACAAATCTGCCCAGACTCAGGAAAAGAGGAAGCAGACTCCACTTGAGAGAGTCACATGGTTCTAGAAAAATGTGTTGTATGGGAGATATGGCTGTGAGTATCTCTGAGGAATACAGTTTATGATAGCCACTTTATAAGGAAGTATTTCAAGGCCATAGTCATGATGTATGGTATTGCTCTAATTTTCGTGTGGGAGCATGTTCATGTGGGTGCACATTTATGTGCATATATATATATATATGTATGCAAGCATGAGTATGCTCATGCATATGAAGGCCAGAGGTCAACCTCAGGCGCTGTTTCTCAGGAGCTGTCCACAGGGTTTTTTTTTTTTTTTGGTTTGGTTTGGTTTTCTGCGACAGGGTTTCTCTGAGTAACAGTCCTGGTTGTCCTGGAACTCACTTTGTATACCAGGCTGCCCTTAAACTCACAGAAATCCGCCTGCCTCTGCTTCCGGAGTGCTGGGATTAAAGAATGCACCACCACTGCCCGGCTGTCCACCTGTATTTTGAGACAGTGTCTCTCATTGGCTGGGAACTCACCAGATAGGCTAGGCTGGCTGTCAAGTGAGCCCCAGAGATTTGTCTGTCTCCTCCTCCCTAGCACTTGGGCTACAAGTTTGTGCTACAATACCTGCTTTCTCATGTGGTTTGTGGGAATCACACTCAGGACCTCATGCTTGCCTGGCAAGGACTTTACCCATGGACTCAGCTCTCCAGTCTGTGCTGTAATATTTTAACATGTAGTTGTAGGTGTATATTCAGGATGTAACAAGTAACAGGCTCTTGTGCTGGGGCTTTGCTGTCCCTGATTTCTGCACCTTCTGCTCTCTAGACTTTCTGAGAAGTGAAGGTGACCGAGCCAATAATTCTCAGGTTAGTTTCCCTGTCGGCAGGACAAATCAAAACTGCAAAACCAAACAAAATAAAAACCCAGACGAACAGCAATAACAAACACCTCCACCACCCTCAAGAGATCCAGGGTGATTTGGTGGATGGATCACAGGAAGCCAATGGGCAGAAGTGTACAAAAAAGGATTCTGGGAAAGGTAGTTGAAGACTGGCCATGAAGGGCATTATAGGAAACTACACTCATAAAAACTACAGAATGTAGCATCTTTGGGGTGGAGATTATAGGGACTAAACTTATTAAGTAGGAAAAATGATGCCGTATATGATTTTACAGAGTTTTTTTTTTTTAATATACCCAGAAATTAAAAGCTTCAGTATGACAAAAGAAAAAAAAAATCAGGAGACAAACAAGGAAATAGGCAGGGAGAAACGCCTGTGGTATACATAACAAAGGATTGTATTTCAAAGAGCTTCTGTTCCATGTGCAGACAGGCCAATTATACACATGAACAATGAGCTGAGGACATCAATAGGCAGGCCACAGAAAAGAGAAAATGTCTGCAAGGGGAGAGAAAGTAGTGTCCTCTCCTTGTTCATCAGTTTCTGTGGCTTATGTCCCCATAACACTAGACAGGCCTAACAAATTCACCTAAGCCAAACCTTGAGTGGCACGGGAGTTTAAAAAAATGATGACCCAAGGACCCTGGGGAAAATGTATTTTTCTGCAAAGACTGATTGTAGCATGAATCCTAATTGGTCTTAATAATAAAAACCCGGAGTCAGATATCAGGGTGAAAGCTGAAAGATCAGAGAAGCAGAGCAGCCAGGCACTAGAAAGACTTCTTATCTCTAGGAACCTTCACACTGAAAGGGTCAAGCTCCTGTCTCCACCCTGCCTTATCACTTCCTCTCTCCGACCAGCCGTATCACTTCCTGTTTCTTCCTCCCAAATGCTGGGATTAAAGGCATATACCACCACTGCCTGGCCTCTAATGGCTAGCTGCTCACTCTGATCTCTGGGCAAGATTTATTTGTGAGAGCACAAACAAAACATCATCACAATGGATAAAGCAAGTGGGGGTGTTTGGAAGCCATGTTGGTGTCCATAGTCCAATTCCCCAGGCTGTGTTGAAGCTCGAGGTTCATATGCATGTCTGTGATCTGAGCTGCCATTGGAGACCATGTGGATGTCCAAGGCCCTTGCTACCATCTGAGGCCAGGTGGACTTCCATAACACAGACTTTGGACCATGGTCTGGGTTGCTGTTGGAGGCCATGTTGATGCAAATGGCCTGTATTGCTGCTGAGGACTATGTTGGAGTCGGTGTTGGGGTCCATGGTCCTGCTGCAACTGGACCTTGTGTTGTTTTGTTATTTGTTTGCTTTTTCTTCTTCCTCTTCCTCTTTCTTCCTCCTCCTCCTCCTCCTTCTTCTTTTTGGGGGGCCACAAGGGTTGGGGGTGGACCTGAGAAAACAGGAAAGTAAGTGTGATCGAGGTGCCTGATGTGAAATTCCCAAATAATCAATGAAAATATTATGTTGGGAAAAAAAATCAAACACTTAAAAAAACAAGAAGTGGGGGTTTGGGAGAAATATTACTGATAAAAAGGGGTGTGATCTACCAGCCATAAACAAAGAAACGCAGGCCTGTATACTCAGGTTCTTTCTAATATCTGTAGGGCATCCCACCTCCCCATCCTTAGTCCCATGAGGATTTTCTGGAGAGAACACAGGAAGCTGGAAAGTGACCTGCTAGGTAGTATGGCTTTGTTCAGGGAAGAAGACTTGTATTTTCTGTGGCTGCTTCTGGGGGAGAGGAATCTCGCTTCTCCAAGCCACTTTAGGGTAAGTAAATAGGGATACAGTGTGTTCCAGCTCCCTTAGCTCAAAATAGTCAGTCTTCCAAGGAGGCATTAAACTTGGGATATCACATATCACGTTCTGAGTCCCAGCAAGGCCAGTGAATCTCCTTTAGTCATCTGGGAAATAAAAATGGAAATGCATTATCATCTTCCACAAGTATTATATTTAAATATTAGACTTGGAATAATACGGAAGGGAAGCACAATGCGGCACCTCAAACACTCCATTTTGGCCTCAAGATTATTTTGAGCTAAATGGAATTGAGGAAAAGGCAATTACAAGAACATTGTCTGTCCTTCACTTATTTGCCTAAAAGCAAGACATAAACTTGGCAAGGTGTTCGTCTCGTGTGTTCTTCCAGGAAGGACAGAAGGTAATAATGGGGGAGGACAACCCAACCAAGATCCTTCTATGCAGTAAAATTTACTAACCGGCTCTATCTGCCGTTAGCTTGTCGTAAATATTTGTCTTACCCCAGCGTTAGCCCTAGAAACTCAGCCCTTTTCTCTCTCTCTCTCTCTCTCTCTCTCTCTCTCTCTCTCTCTCTCTCTTTGGTTTTTTCGAGACAGGGTTTCTCTGTGTAGCTTTGTGCCTTTCCTGGAGCTCACTTGGTAGCCCAGGCTGGCCTCGAACTCACAGAGATCCACCTGCCTCTGCCTCCCGAGTGCAGGGACTAAAGGCGTGTGCCACCACCGCCTGGCAGCCCTTTTCTCGTCATGCCCTTCTCAAAACATTTCTTGTTCTTTTGCTGAGAAGCCCTGCAAGCCTCTCTAAGTTCCCCCTCCCTGATGGTTCCCAGGTATATACACCAGCGCACCACACCTTACTCTTACTATTCTGTCTTTCTTATTTGAGCTGCTGGGTCCCGGTCGGACAACCTTAGATACTTCCCCTCCTACAATATCAAGGCCCGGTCTGGGTGTTGGGAACTCACGTGAATGGTTGGTGTGCTTATGAATGACCTCATCTGGAATTAAAATTGTAAGTGGAGAGCCAGTGAGATGGCTTCGTGGGTTAAAGTGCCTGCTGCTAAGCCTGACAGACAGACTGAGTTCCATCCCTGGGACCCACATGGTGGGGGGTGAAAGGGGTCTTCAAAGACAAAAATAAATAAATGTAATAAGAATTAAAATATAAATGAATGTCTTTAATAAAGCAATTATATTTTTGAGTATCTATCCAACAGGATATACTTACATATAGATGTATATATTGAAGAATAATTATTGCGGTAATTTTATTAGTTACAAAAACTAGAGGAAAGGAAGATTTCTCAATAAGTCAAAGATTGATTCTTTTTAATTATGAAATTTTAGATCATGGGCTACCATAGGATTAAGTAAAATAAAGAGGTATATCTCATATGTTGTTTTAGATATACCTTAATATTCCTAATAAGGTGAACAAAGTTATAATATATAATGTATTTAAAATATAGTATTAAACAAGATGAAAATATATGTACAAATGATTATTTAAGGAAGAAGCATAATCAGATTAATTTGAAATTGACAGAGTGATTAATAAAGAGTGATTAGCTTCCAAGAAGTATGATTGGAGGGAAAACATTTTACTTTTATTTTATGTGCATTGGTGTGAAGGTATCAGGTCCCCTGGAACTGGAGTTACAGCCAGTTGTGAGCTGTCATGTGGGTGCTGGGAATTGAACCTGGGTCCTCTGGAAGAGCAACAACCGGCACTTTTAACCACTGGGCCATCTCTCCAGCCCTGGAAACATTTTACTTTACAAACATTATTTTGTCTTTAGAAATGTTTCAGAGAGAGAGAGAGAGAGAGAGAGAGAGAGAGAGAGAGAG
>CABHPQ010195524.1:0-26094 GCA_902168405.1 Peromyscus aztecus | reverse complement strand
TAGATTTCTGTATATATTATTGGCTTTGAAATCAAAAGAGTAAAGAAAAGAACTGGTTCCTGAATGTGTAAAAGTATCCCAGTTTTAGGTACAAACACGTGCCTATTTAATAAATATATGAGCTTTGTGAGCCAGTTGTCACACTTCCTGTATATCCTTATAAAGAAGGATCCCAGGGTTTCTACAGCTAAGCCCATTTTAAAAATCATAGATATGTTAGTCATCATGACACATGCCTTTAATTACAGCACCCAAGAGGTGGAGGCAGGTGGATCTCTGAGTTAGAAGCCAGCCTATACTATGGATTGTAGTCTCAAAAAAGAAGAAAAAATGTATCACAGAGATAACTGAGTGTGGTGGGCCAGGCCTGTCACCCCAGAACTAGGGAGGAAGAGGCAGGGTGAGTTGAAGGATAGCCTGGGCTACATAAGTACAGCCCTGTTTCAAAACAACAACAAAACTCAAATCATAGGGATACCCTTGAGAAAGGCTGTTCAACCATGTGTCCATACTGACGAATCAGTCCCATGTAGCATCCATTGCTAAAATAATCTGGTCAAAAGCGAAGACAAGGACTCGGAGCAGGTCTGCTGGTGTTTTATTCAGCTGGAGAAGCAAAGATTTGCTGCACAGATTTCCATCTTGATCTGGTTCTCTGCCCGAATGGAGGAGGAAGTTCTCATTTCCTGCAATTATAGATCTTTATTGCCTGTCATTATAGATTGTTTTCCTTAAGGAACACATTTTTTTTTCTTTAGAAAGAGTAATTTTCTAGAGTGATTTAAAAAATTATAGCACCTTATTCTTTGAAAATTGAATTTGAAAAGAATCCAAAAGCAGTTTCACATTCAGCTCCTGCTTTGGAAGACATTATTATGAATCTGTCAGTACCCACAATGCAACAGGTATGAGTCTAAATTTCCACTCATTATGTTGTTTCCAGAGTCTGATTTCAGCAATGGCTTAATGTTTAGATTAAAATTTCTGGTTCTTCCAACCCATATTATCTTTATTCCAACCTGGGTGAGCACACAATACAACCATTCCTAAGGTAGCCTTAAAGCACCTACTTCATGTCACGGCTTCTGCTGTGGGTGACCCTGGGCTCTGCCTTCCTTCTCCCCCATGCAACATATGGGAGCTACAGCCGCTTTGTACATACTAAAGAAATGCCTCTGCCTCTGCATACAGTGCAGGCCACACATCGGTACCAGTGCCTCCTTCCTGGGCTGCTCTGTATAGGCACATCTCACACTAAACAAAGACACTTCCCATGAATGTCTCGGTTTCCTGGCTCCTTTGTAGCTGTCTGCAGAGAGCCCTGCTTTGAGACTTCACTCTCCTGCCCGCAGACAGGTTGGGAGGAGTAGGCAGGTCAGAGGAGTGTACCATATACAATGCAGTTGGGAAAACCTCGGGTGACTTTGAAAGTGTTTGATTACAGGAAATATGAAATGCGAAGGCTTTGGGGTAGAAAGGGGACTTTTCCAGGAGAAGAGCCTCCAACCTATGTATTTTCACTTACTAAAATGAGCATGTAGCCCCCTGCAGCAACAGTGACAGGTAACCCACAGGAGGCTCAGCCCAGGGCACATGAAAACTATGCATTTTTCTCTGGGGACAGACATTTTTTCAGAGTTTGGAACTCAAGCTACATTATTACTGTGTGATTAGGGCATGAGATAGAGCAGAGAAGCCCCAATGATGTAATCATCTACATGACCTCATTGTATAAGATCTAGACTTTGAACAAGAGGAGAATGGGGAGATGACGGTTCCCATGGAGACCAGGCTGGAATAGAGGAGCAGGCACAATGAAGGTGCTGGACAAAGAAAAATCAAGAGTAGACCTAGAAAAACACGGAATCTCTCTCATCATGTCTGATTAATGGTTTTATCAATTCTCAGCAAGGAGGCCTTGAGAGTTAATAGAAAAAAAAATCCACAGGATATACAGTTTGTGATTTCAATCTGCGTGTGTGTGTGTGTGTGTGTGTGTGTGTGATTTTGTGTGTGTGTGTTTGTGTGTGTGTGTTTAAATTACATTGAAAATACATTTATACTTGAAGGACTTGAGTTGCCTTATATAACTCTCTCTTCTTTATACATTCTTGTCACCTCCTCAAACATAGATCGAATGGAGGACATCTCAGTCTGCAGAGTCCTGAGGGTACTGATCCCACTATAGGGAAATTATTGAGTCATCCATCTTGATGTGTCCTTCCAACCCTGGACTCCCAGGTGCTCTCTCTGGAATGAGGTGCTATGTGGCTCCCTGCGCTAGTCTCTACCTCAGTCCTGGGTAATAACATGTAGTGTAGTAAGGTGTTTACTACGCTAGCTCATCCATTACAGAACTAAGTAAAACAGTTCAACTCTAAGTGCACTTGAGATGCATTCTCTCTATGTGCTTACCCACGAGAAGAGGTTGAAATGATGCATACCCCCTGGGTGAGACTCTGGTCGAGTTGAAAAAGCTAATCCCAAAAGCTTGCACCGTCCGTGATTCCATTTACATCCCACTCTTGAAGTGCCGGAATTGCAGAGATTTACATTGTGATGTCGGGGTTTTGAAATGGAGAGGGCAGAGGACAAGGGGGTATAACTGTGTGAGAGAGCAACATGAAAAGTCTCACGGGACAGAACAGTGCTGTATCGGCCTGTTGCTGTGAATATTCAGGTTATGACATCCGTCTGTACGTTTGCAGGGTGTTGCCTGGAGGAGGGGAGTGGTTATGATTACACGGGATCTCTACCGTGTGCACCTCTATGATAATTCCAAAACGTTTCCTTTTAGAAAGGTTCGTGCTCCAAGACAAGGTTTGGAAAACTCCTTTTAAAATTACAAATTCCTGATGAGCTGTCAGCCTGGAGTGAGGCGGAGGAGTCTGCTTTTCCTGTTAGAATCCAGGGGAAGGTGGCTGCAGGTGACCCATTGTGCAGCATTTCAGGGAAGACCACCAGTGTAGGAAAAAGTGCAGCGTTGCTTAGGAAGAAGCAGCTCTGGGAATTATAGAAGCATCAGCAAAATGCACTGTAAAGGAGGAAGAGGTAGGCTTCTGGGTAGAGCAGGAATCTACAGGCCCTTGGGCCCCCTGTCTCTTTATTGGGTCATCCTGTGCCAGCCACACTTGTGACCCTAGACAATCTGTTCATGCCCCCCAAACACATTTACAACAGAAAAAAAGGTGGTCTTGAAGTCAATGCAGAAATAAGAAATTTCAGAGATTTTTTTTTTTCCTGATAATGGTGTCTCATGAAGGTCTAGAACTCATTCTGAAGCTGAGGATCACCAACAGCTCTGTACCTCTGCTTCCCTAGGCCTGGGATGACAGATGTGTGCCACCACACCTGGTTTATACCATGCTGGGGACAAACACAGGGCTGAAGGCAAGCACTCTGTCAGCTGCACCACACCCCCAGCCCATGCAATTCTTCTAAAGAGACCATAAAAGGATGCAAGGTAGGAGCCCCTGTGAAGTCAGCATTTGCCCACCATAGGAATGCCAGAGTTTATCTTTCTGGAACTCTGTGTCTGTGTCTGGTTATTTTGTGTTAGCTTGTTGCACAAGGAGGTAACACAGGGTTGGTTCTGGAGTTCTCCCACCTTGTTCTTAATATCATTATTGGCAAAGTGACGTTTTGATGGTTATTGTAACTGGCCTGGGTTAGTGAAATCTTGAAGACCATCTGACCCTCACCTCTGATGATTTGTCAGCAGGCAATGATTAGACTAAGTGTTATCTTCTCTTTTCTCACTGAAGAACGTGCTAAGAAGCTTTAAGGAACAAAAGAGCTAAAATGTGTGTGGGGATGGGGGGGAGATAGTTGCCGTGTAGAACATACGAGAATGTTCTCGTTTATGACTTTGATAGTCCAAACATTTCACATAAATTCCTCTTGTCCTCCTACTTCATATTCACAGAAGGCAAACTTCATAAATATCACCTGAAAGATAATACATGCTCTATCAATATTATGTATCTGCATTTGGAGTCACTGTGCCTCGGTCTACATGTTTATAGTCATTGTTCTTGTTTTAGGTGAAGAGGGTCTGTAGTAGCTACAGAAATTCCATCCTACCTCTTCTTCTGTATGTCAGCATCCATTTGTGCTTAGGTAACGATGGGCAGCACTTCAGGTCTGGGATGATTGACAAGAAAGAGAGGAGAGTAATGAGACTAAAGAATGTTCTTTTGGGGGACTATGGAGTCCTTAGCTAAAAACACAAAACACAAGGTAACAATAAGTTTTGCAGTGCAATGTGTGTGAGGCTGGGGCATGTCACCTTCTCTGAGCATCCATTTGCTCACCTGTACATCTTCTCCAGGGGCTTCATTAAAGATCCAATTAAAGGACCACAGCTGCAGTATTTAGCAAATGAAAGTCATGTTTTCGGGGTGGGGGGGGTAGGGGGGTGGGGCGGGAGGAGGGAGAACGGGGGAATCCTTGACTGATATGTAAAGTTGAATTATGTTGAAAAATAAAATAAAATAAATTACAAAAAAAGTCATGTTTTAATACAAATTCTGTCCCATGTAATATTTAGGAGCTACTAATACTAAACCATCTGTTGTTTATCTGAAATTGACATTTAACCAATGTTCTTTATTTTATGTGGCATCTCTAGGAATAATGTGCCGTAGTGGCATCCATTTTCTGTGTGTGCATTTCCTGTACCAGGCACCACCAGGTCCTTTAGTTTGATCATAATGCCAACAGCAGCTAAAGGCATTTATTACTAATGATGATTTTGCATCAGGGTGGTGGGAATTTTCCAACCCCAAGTAGCCAGTGACTAGCAAAGGCAAGATCCAAATCCACTGTTTCATGCTGCTCATTCCAGAGATGAAAGCCCTTTGAACTTGGAACATTCCTGAATGCTTATGGTCCTCTATTCATTGCCTCTATCCTGAGGACTGCAAAGGAGCTGTGATGGAAATATGGAGATCAAAAACCATCAGGAAGTGTTGAAAACAGCCTGCATTCACTTTTCTAGGGTTGCAAGAGCAAGGGCAGTAGGGGCTAAGTGTAATAGCACCACCCTCGCTACGTGGGAGATTGATTGACTTAAATTGGTCTTAAAGGGACCCTAGCCATCTTCTTAGCATTCTTTCAAATGATTAGGATACTCTAAGTATCAATACCATTGCCTATGACAAGTGATAACTAAACAAACGTGCTACCATAGATTTTCTGCAGTAAGGTTTTTAACTTTAAAATAGTAAAATTATATACAACAAAAACAGTTATCCAGTAAGAATTACAGTTACAATATCTAGTCCATTTGTATTTGGCAAAATTAGAGAAAATACTCCATTATTTATCCTATCTTTGTGAGTCTAAAGTTTTATATCTAATTTATTTTCTATCATATCTAAAGAAAACTTTAAGTCTAATTATTTAGTCTTTAATTCCCTCAAAGACCCCAGAAGGGTCTAATGTTACCTAATGACAGGGACATCTGGTTGCCTGGACAGTCAGCAAAAAACCTTACTTTTTAATCAGACAAAAAGGGAGAAATGTTGTGGAATAATCCTTTTGTACACTGTGAAGATCTGTTGCTGTCATTGTTAATAAAAAGCTGATTGGCCAATAGCTAGGCAGGATTTGGGGGGGCAGAGAGAATGCAGAGAGAATGCTGGGAAGAAGGGCGGAGTCTGAAGAGTTGTGAGTCAGATGCCCAAGAAGCAACATGGGAAGTTCCTAGATGAGGTCAATGAGCCTTGGCCAGCACACAGATTAGTAGAAATGAGTTAATTTAAGTTGTAAGAGCTGGCTGGAGACAAGACTAAGCTGCCGGCAATCGGCTTTTTATTAACAACAAGAGCAATAGGTCTTCACAGTGTACAAAAGGATTATTCCACAGCATATAAGGAGATTATATATTCCTTATATAAGTAACACATTTCTGCTGTAATTGGGTTGTGCTACACAGTTGTGGAGGCTCAATGTAGCATCCTTTGACTATTAAGCCCCACCCAATTCTGTGGTTCAGTTTATACACCATTAATTTAGCTGGGAGGGGAATGTGGTTTGGGGATGTAATATACATTACATTGGTAAACTGTCCTGTGCTGTAGAAGTTTGTTTAGAGTGGACTCTGAGAGTGTGGAAGGCTCTCTTGTCCCAGACTCCATCATGTTTATTTTTAATGTTCTCAAGATGTCTTGTGTGGATGGGCTGTCCCCAACTCTGTAACATGGAGAAGGAAGAACAACAATAAAACATTCCAGAAGAAGAACTAAAAGGTAGATTATTCGAAATGAGATTAGTATTTTTTTTTGTTTGTTTGTTTTTCGAGACAGGGTTTCTCTGTGTAGCTTTGCGCCTTTCCTGGAATTCACTTGGTAGCCCAGGCTGGCCTCGAACTCACAGAGATCCGCCTGCCTCTGCCTCCCGAGTGCTAGGATTAAAGGCGTGCGCCACCACCGCCCGGCAGAGATTAGTATTTTTTTACTCCCATACTATAAACATGCCTACAGTGGGTAAGAGAAGAAGGAAGATCATCTACGAAAAGGACAGAGGACCCTCTGCCCCGACCCTGTCCTCAGTGGGGAACTCCAGCAGCTGCAGCCAGTTTCTGACGGGCAACTGATAGTGCCTGATTGATGATGTCACCTTCTGACTGTTATTTGTTTTTTTACTTGGAAGCCTCACCCAAGGCGACACTCTGTTCTGCCCAGGACTCTGGACTGGGAACTACTGGGAACTAGGCCTTCCCCAGTCCATCTTCTGGATGTTTATGTGTCCCTGTTTTTATTTGCTCTCTTAATTGGGCTATTGCAGTCATCTCTGTGCGATGTTTTGAGCACCTGATTGGGTGACATTTTGCTGTTTGTCTGCTGTTTCTATCTGCAAGTTGATAATCATTCGTTTATTTATTTTTACCTTTGCTTACCATGTAATTGATAAATCCACTCATTTAAAATGATGTCAGAGGTCATTCTCCAGAATTTACGGAGTAGGGGGACACTACAGAACAGAAGAGGAGTGCACACTAGTGATGTCTGGTGCTGCTTCTGTAATCCAAAGCACGTGTTCCTTTGTTTTCCAGTTTTGTCTCCAGCAGTCCATGGCATAAGGCTAGAGGTCACAGAGAGAACAGTGGAGGCTGCAGACTTGAGAAGTTGAAAGTCAAATTGGAGTAGGTCGGCTACCTATACACAGTCAACTGGAGAGGGCGCACATGTACACCGGGCTGAGCCCAAGCCAAGCCAACACAGGGGATGAGGTAATGCCAAGCTGAGGAGAAAGC
The DNA here is from genome assembly GCA_902168405.1 of Peromyscus aztecus. Classification (NCBI taxonomy): domain Eukaryota; kingdom Metazoa; phylum Chordata; class Mammalia; order Rodentia; family Cricetidae; genus Peromyscus; species Peromyscus aztecus. The sequence continues at coordinate 18,836 of CABHPQ010195524.1, read as the reverse complement.
TGGAAAGGGGAAGTGTGCTGTAACAGCCCCAGGCATAGGGTCAAATGCTGGAGACCACTTTGTCCTGTGATGAGTCTGTTAGAAATATTAAAATTTATGCAAGATACTAAATGCAATTGGAAGGTACCTATTACTGAAGATGGCTCAAATTCTGATTTTAGTATAGTTTTGTATACAAACAGTGAGCTTGGGTTTCCAATGAGGCATAGTTCTTTTCTCCTATTCAGTGTCTTTACATCTTAAGCTTTCATTAAAAAAAAAAAAAAATCTTATGCACAAGCCAAGAACAACCTTGCCTTTTGTGGTTTTCAGCGAGCACATAGCAAACACTTAATAACCATTATGGAACTAATTGTTTCGTTCAGCATGCATGAGAAATTCATCAATTCAAATTTAATTTGAAAAGCATAATGAATTCAAGGGCCTATTCCCAGCCTAGTTGTGTAGATAAGATTAAAAAAGTGATAGTCTATAAATTTGATGTTTTAAGGGTATATTGTATTGTTAGTTAGAAAAGTCCCTGAAACAGCCTGACTCTGATAAGAAATTTCCAGAAACTACTTAAAAAAAAAAGTCACACTTGCAGAAGAAATTTAGAAATGAGGTTTTTGATCTAAGATCAGTATGGGAGGGGTGGTGTGGTGGTAAGGATTTGACCGAGGGCTCAGAAAACCCAGCAGCGTTTGCAATTCCGATTTAGAGGTCTTATCTTCAATCACAGGCTGCTTAGTTCTCATGAGTTGTATTTATAAAGCTCATGGCTCATCTACTCAGTGAGATGGATGGTAAGATTATTTTCGCCTTCTTAGCTATGTGATGCTAGACTGTGATCCAATGAAGTGGTTCACTGTGGCAGAATGCCTTCTCTTTACCAACGTAAAAGGGAAAAAAAAATCCTATTAAATGGCAAGTTATAAAAATCTCAGAATGGCTCCCAGCTGAAATATTGTGTTTGTATTCTCCACGATGGATTCTCCCTTTGAAGTCATTGCTATTTCAAGGGAGATTGTCGGCACTTAAAAAATCTAGGTCATTCCTCACAGATTCCAGAAAGGAAACTGTGATAGACAAAGGCCCAAGGACCCATCTGGAGCTATGTGGGAACTGATGAGGTTGTAAATAAAACCAGTGGGGAGTCCACACTCTGACCCCAATGCCAAGAGGGCCACATGCTCAAAGCTGTGAGTGGAAAATAAAGCTGAGAATCAGGATCTCTATGCGAGTTCCTAATTAGAACACCAATTGTCGTCACTTAATAATGAGGATTTTAACATTGAGCGAGGATGACAAAGCTCAGCAAATAATGATTTGCTGACAATCCACCATTTTTAGCAGTGAGAGTCATATTAGTCTCTTTTTGTTTTTTGTTTTTTGTTTTTTTAAAAAAAGACTAATTAGCTTTTAGGACAAAAGATTCTAGACAATACTTACATTGATATATTGAAATGAAATATTTGAATGGCAGGAAGGGGAAGGTTTTCTTCTGAGCTTTCTGATATCACACACACATATGCACACAAAATTGGAGGCTTTTTTGATTGTGTGTGTGTGTGTGTGTGTGTGTGTGTGTGTGTGTGTGTGTGTATGTTCAGGCATGCACTTGTGTGTGTGTGTAGGTGCACCTGCACACATGTACATGTGCATGTGAAGGCCAGAGGTCAGCACTGGGTGTCTTCCTGGTTTGCCCTTCATATTTTTTCAGGCAGGGTCTCTCACTGAACCCGGGGCTCACAAATGCATCTACACTGTCTGTCCAACAAGTCCCAGGGATCCTTCTGTCTCCACCTGCCCAGTGCTGGGATTGCAGGTGAGGGCTGAGATCTGGCATTTTATGAGTGCTGCTGATCTGGGCTCAGGTTCTTGTCAGTGCATGGCTCAGTCTTTACTGAGGCATATTCTCAGCCCCTCTTCTTGGGACTTTTCACTTCCCTCTGTTCTTTCTATTTTGTCTTTTTCTTTTCCTTCTTTCCTTTTTGTGACAAGGTCTCCTGTAGCCCAGGCTGGCCTTGAACTAGATGCGTAGCTGAAAACGACCTTGAACTTCTGATCCTCCTAGCTCCAGCTCTCAGGTGCTGAGATTACAGGCATGGGCACCAAATCTGGTTTAGGCACTACTGGGGATGAAACCCAGGGCTTCCCCCATGTTCAGTCTGTACTCTACCAGCTGAGCTGCCTCGTCAGCATCCATTCTTTCATACACTTGAAGAGTCTGTAGTAAACACGATGGGTGGTGAGTATAGAGTAGAGGCTAGGAACACTGATGCTGGAACGACATCGAGTTTCAGTCTTGACTGTGACCGTCTGTGTGGCCTTGAGAGAACTGCTTCACCCTCAGACTCTCTGTTCATCGGTGAAGGAGGTTTATGGAAAAGCATAAATAGAGTAATATCATACTCACATTAACAATAGATATTTAATATTGATATTTGATATATTATATATAATATGTGTATTATATATATTTAATATTGTATAACAAAGGAGTTGTGACTGCAAAGTATCTAGCATGTTACCAGCTGCTGCATCATTGAATTTTGCTTACAGATGCTTAGTGCTATCTGATAATTGTTATTATCTGTGAAAGAGCACACTGATTCATTTCTGCCACTTAATAGTTTCTTTCCATTGGCCAGAAAAAATAATGGTTGCTTGTCTGTAAGTCCAGACTAATATACAACCAGAGAACTGGGATGAACTGGCGTGTGTCTGAAGTGGAGAAGGACAGGGCATTGTAATAGGCAAGTTTCCTGGGTCCCCATGGTATTTGACATGTGAATCTTAGGGAAGAGCTGGATGCCATTAGCAAAAGAAAAGAAGGGATGCAGGTATTCAAAACCAGGAGGTGCCACACGAAGTCCTTGGTGGCTAACAGATGTGCAGGGTGAGACCTCCTGCTCCAAATGAGCAAGGGCTTCAGGTCTGATGCTTGAAGCGCAGCATCATTTGGTACAGGACAATTCTCTCCCTTGAAATACTTCCCCCAAAGCTTCTGTAACCTCAGTTATCTGGTCTTCTTCCTGTCTCACAGATCTCTTTTTCTCATTCTTCTTCATTGGCTTTTCTGTTTAAATGTGAAGTGTTTTCTGCCCCGAGCTTTTGTCTTTTCCTTATGAACATTCTGAAATGAGTGATCCAGGCAGTCTTAATCCCCAAATTACAACGAAATAGTAGCGATAATGGTAATAGGGACAGCAGATATTCTTCTAGCATTGGGTCCAAGTTAGACTCTATTATGTATGAAAAGAGTGAGCATTTCACAACCCTGATGAAGTAAGCAGTAATATCCCTATGGATAGATGGGGAAGCTCAGCTACTTGTTGAAGTCACATAGGATGAGAAGAGCTGGATTCAAGCACAGATGGCCCAGCTTTCATGGTTCTAAAGGGTGCTGTAGACATTGCCAGTGACACCTCTACATTCTTTGCACCTTGCAGCCAACATTGGCTGACTCCCATCTACTGGTATCTGCATCTCTGGGCCTTAGGGCAAAGATACCTACTCTGCTTGAACATGCAGCAATCTAGGATGATGTCTTTTACAGCAAGTCTTTCTCTGTCCCGCCTGCTGGCTCCCAAATAACCACATGGAGAGTTCTTATTAATAATAAAAGCTTGGCTGATAGCTTAGGCTTGTTTCTAACTAGCTCTTATAACTTAAATTACCCCATATCTTTTAATCTATGTTCTTCTAAGTGGCTTGGTTACCTTTACTTGTGATGCCAATATTGCTTGCTTTGTGTCTCCTGGCGACTCTCCCTTCTTATTCTTCCCAGCATCCTCTGTGCCTGGAAATCCTGCCTAGCTATTGGCCATTTACCTTTTTATTAAACCAATCAGAGTGACACACCTTCACAGTGTACAGAAAGATTATTCCACAACAGTCTTTGACTAATAACCTTAGAAAGTCATTAGTCATGTGATGGGATCATTCTGGACATTGCATTTGGTACTTTCTCTCTGTTTGCCCAGGTTACTACCTACTTTGATAATTGGCATAATTAAACACGATCAAGTAGATGACTCCCTTGTTTTAATCACTTCCCCCATTCTCTACTGTTGTTTCCATACTTTCCAAGTAATCCATTGTCATCCAAATCCTCATCTCAGGGTCAGTTCCTGTGAGAACTCAAGTTAAGATGAATAAAAGTTGTGAAGGTCCCCATACTGATCTCTCCTAGTAGAGTGTCTGATGCATGCACCAAGTCTCCGATGGCCTCTTCATCTAAAGGGGTGAAAACCCAGAACTCCTTGGGATTTCCTTTGTGCACTGTCCCAAGTCCTCACTGTTTTGTAGTCACAGTGATCTCATCTGCTCACTTCCCTGGAACATTCTCTTGCCACTCAGATCCTGTCTCTGGTCTATAGACATATTGGCATCAGTCAGGTTCCAAGACGAATGTCTATATCTAATACTGAATGTTTTCTTAAAATCAAGGGAGAGTGTTGAGCTTTGGCAATTTTTTTTCTACAACTATTGGGATGACCATATATTTTGCCTCTTGTACAGAATGCAATGTGTTAAAATGATTGATTTGCATGTATCGAGTCATCCTTTGACTCTAAGGATGAATCACATTTACTCATGGTGTGTAAGTCTTTTACTTATTCCTGAATGTAATTTGATGGTGTTTTGTTGAGTATTTTTGCATATATGTTCATTAATTATATTGGTTTATGTGACGTCTTGGTCCTTTTTGTAAAGTTTTGGTCTAATTTTGGTAGAGAGGTAATGCTGAACTCACACAAGAAGTTTGTCGTCTCAAAATATGTTTGCAGAGTTTAAGAAGGATTGGTGCTAGTTCTTCAAGTGTTTGGTAAGAATTCACCAATGAAGTCATCAGATCCTGGATTTTTCTTAGCTGACAGCATTTACTGTTGCTATAGTCTCCTTATTTGTTACGGACACTTGTTGTTGATTCTTTGTTGAATCTTGATGGGTTGCATGTATCCAGGGCTCTGTCTTTTCAGTTTGCTGCTGTATCATTATTCCCAGTACCTTCTTATCTCTGTGGCGTCGTCAGCAATACTTCATAGCCTGCTTCTCATATTATTTACTGGAATTGTCTCCCCTTTTCTCTTAGTTTAGATAGGTATTTGTCAGTTTTGTTTACCTTCTTAAAAAACAGCTTTTGTTTCATTGACTTTTTTCTCTCTCTTATTTTGTTTATTTATACTTTAATTTAATTTACTTCTTTATACTTTAATTCTTTCTTTCCTTCTGCTAACTATGGGGCTAATTTGTTCTTGAGTCTTTTGATATGTAACATTAGGTTTTTTGGGGGGAGATACTCCTTTTTTTATGAAGGTATTTATGTTTATGGACTTTGTTTTGTTTACTACTTATATCATATCCAATATATTTTGCATGTTGTGTTTTTATTTATCTTAAGCTATTTTCTTGGCTGGAGAGATGGCTTTTTTGATAATATACTTGCTTTGAAAGCATGAGGACCTGAGTTCAGATCACAACTCTTGCAATAAAAAGTTTGTAGCCACAGCACTAGAGAGGGAAGTGGAGACAGGAGTATTGCTGGGACTTGCTGGCTGCCAGCCTATGTTCCAAGTTCAGTGGGAGACTCTGTCTTAAGGGAATGAGGTAGAGATTGAAGTAGCAGGATACCTGACATCCTCTTCTGCTCCACAGGTGTGCAGAATTACAAGAGTTAGAAATACCCACATGCACATATGCATATATAACACAGACACACAGACATAGAACACACACACACACACACACACACACACACACACACACACACACACAGGCATTTTAAAATTCCTTTCTGGTTTTTGTTTTGACTCTTTAGTCCTTTAAGAATGTTTTATTGGGGCCTGAAGAGTTGACTCATAACTTGAGAGCACTTGCTGCTCTTGCAGAGGACCACTGTTTGGTACCCAGCACCCACATTGGGTAGCTCACAATTTCCTGTAACTCCAGGTCTAAAGGATCTGACACCTCCTCTGACCTGCCTGGGCACCTTACACTCACATTCACATGTATGTGAGCATGCATGTGCGCTCACATGTGTATACACACACACACACACACACACACACGCACGCACACACACACACACACACACACACACACACACACACACACACTAAAAATATTTTTAAAGGAAAGCATTGTTTCTTATCAATCCAGTTCTTACATTCTCCACATACTGATTTAAAGTTTTATTTAATTGTGGTCGGAAATTATATCTGGCATGATTTCAATCTTGTTAAATTTGAAAGACTTGTTTTGTGACCCACAATGGAACCTATCTTTGGGCATGCTTGAGAAGAATGCATTCTGTTGCTGCTGCTGGAATGTTCTGTGTGCCTGGAACATCTGTTTAGTCTATAGGGATGCACAAATCCACCATTTCCTTTTGAATTTTGGCTTTGATGGTCTATTCTTTATTGAATAGTAGGGAACAAAAGTCTCCCTTTGCTGTTAGGCTGTTGACTACTTCTCTCTTCAACTCTGTCAATGCTTGATTATCAGTAGATTGTCCCCAAATTAATCATGTTCCAACTTAGGATTTTTCTACTATATGATAGTATGGAAGTTACCTAGGTGGCCATTTTACTTTCATTACATCATTAACCAAATTGTGGGAGATTCAATATTTCATTATGAAGTATGCTTTGTGATAGATGGTTTTGCTTAACCTTAGACTAACATAAGTGTAGCATGTTTAAAGTAGGCTAGGCTACACTATGATGTTTGTCAGGTTGGTGACATTATAGTGGCTGTCAAGTTATGATACTTTCAACTTACAGTGGGCTCATTGAAATGGAACTCATTGTAAGTCAAGGAGCATCTATATTTAGGTGCTCTATTGTGTAGTATATATATATATATATATATATATATATATATATAATTGTTTTATCTCCTATTGAATTAACCCCTGTATCATTACATAATGACTCTTTTATTGCAACAGTTTTTTATTTTAAAACATACCATTTTCTCAGCTAAACATAACTACCTCTGCACTCTTTTGGCTATTATACATCAGGAGTATCTTTTATATCTACATTAGTTGGTTTAGGTAATTATAGGAAATTGCCTTAAACTATGTAGCTTCTAAATAACACAATTTGTGCCTTAGCTCATGATGCTAAAAGGTTAAGATTGGGATTCTGGTGGGGAACCTCTTCTGTGTTGCAGACTTCCAGTTTCTTGAAGTACTCTAACATGACAGGAGGGAAGCAAACTCCCTTGGGACTCTTAGAAAGGTTGTATTCCAAATAACGAGGACCTCATTCTCAGAAACACATCTAATCTAGATTATCCCCTAAAGATGTTGCCTCTTAATTATATTGTAGTGGACAGGATTTTAATACATACATCGGTGGACAGAGGGATACAAGAGTTCAGGCTCTACCCTCTTTCCTTTCCTTTCAACTTACATGTGATTTTAATTCTGGAAAGAGTCAGTTGTTGATGGTACATAATTGGATCTTGCCTTCAAAGTCCATTTAGCTATTTTATGTCTTTGATTGAAGAACTTAATCCATTTTCCTTTAATTATTGATAATCAAGGACTTATTACTGCTATTTAAATTGTTTTCTGCCTGTCTGCTAGCTTCTTTGTCTTCGACTCTGTCTCTCTTCCTTTGTGCTTTGTTGAATTTCTGTGGTGATAAGTTTTCATTTCCTCTGTCTCTTATCTCCACCTTTTATGGGTAATTTCCTCTGGCTACTATGAGGCTTATGGAAAACACATAATAATTACGACAGCATATTTTTCAGCTGACAACTTACTGGCGTGCAACACTGTACATGTTGATTTCCCCTCAACCTTTTATGTTCTCGATGTCACACCTTTCGTATGTTTATGTTGTTTATCTATTCATGAAATGCACATATTTGGGATATTTATCTGTTAATGGCATTTATAGTTCTATTTGGGATGTTTTACTTTCTGCTAGAATAAAAAGTGATTTTATATATGATCATTCACATTGTTATAATCTCTGCTTGTGCATAGCTACTTCCATCAGTGCCATTTATACTTTTCTATTCAGGTATGTATGACATGTTTAGTATCCTTTCATTTCTACTCAAATAACCCCACTTAGCATGTCCTATAAGGCAGGCCCTTCAGCTTCCATTTATCTGAGGAAGTCACTATCTCTCCATTGTATCTAAAGGGCAGTGTTGCTCAATTTAGAATTCTTTGATGGCTGTATTTTCGCTTTAAGTATTTTGAATATACCCTCTCAGGTATGGCCTGCCAAGCCTCTGGTGAGAATTATTAAAAAGTCTTTGGGCAATCCCAGTGCATGAGAAGATATTTTGACTTTTTTTCTGTTCTCAAAATTCTGTCTTTGTCTCTTAAAATTTTGATTATAATGCACCTCTTTGTTTACTTTGAGAATTTGTTGGATGAATCTCCCTCCCTAGACTTGGGAAATTTTCAACCATTATTTCTTTATATAACTTTTAACCTCTTTCTCTTTACCTTTTAAGAATCCACACACTATTTTTGCTGTTTTGCTTGGTGATGTTTTAAAAGTCCCTCAAGTATTTGTGTAGTTTTTTTTCTCTTCTAAGCAACTCCTGTTAATCTGTCTTTGAATTACTGATTCTTTTTTAAAAAAATATTTATTGTTTATAATAATAATTATGTGTGTGTGTGTGTGTATGTGTGTGTAAATGCCATGTATGTGTAGGTGCCTGCAGAGGACATCACAGCCCCTGGAGCTGGCGTTACAGGTGGTTGGGAGCCAGCAGATGAGAAAGCTGGGACCCAAACTTTGGTCCTCTGGAAGAGCAGCAAGTGCTCTTAACCTCTGGGCCATCTCTCCAGCTCCAGAACTGTTGACTCTGTCTTCTTCTTGGTAAAGCCTGCTACTGGATCTCTTCTATGAAAAATTTAATTTATCTATTATAGTCTTAAGCTCTAGGATGTCTTTTTGAATTTAGCTATATTATTCAAGTTCCAAAATTTCTGTTTGGCTCTTTGTAATAGTGTCTGTCTGTCCCTTCATTAATTCTTTGATTTGTCTCTTGCCTGTTCTTCTTTTCTATCTGTATTCTTTCATAGCTCACTGAGTTTCCTTAAGATAAATTATTTTAGATTATTTGCCAGGCAAATCACAGAGCTTGGTGTGTGTGTGTGTGTGTGTGTGTGTGTGTGTGTGTGTGTGTGTGTGTGTGGTGGGGGCATGTTGAATTTGAGACTTCTTCTTTGGTCCTTTGTGCGACCTTTCCTTGATTCTGTTTTTTTTTTTTTTTTTTCACATTGGTGTCTGCACCTTCTGCTCTTTATGGACTGGAATCAGCAGAGAAAGACTCACCAGCTCATGCTGAGTTGAGATTTGGGGAGGCTCTCATGTCGTATGGATGTATCTTTTTTGGACTTGTAAAGACCTATTTCTAATTAAAAGAGGTTAACTGTTTCTTTGTTTTTAATAGAACCTGCTATTTGGTTCTTCTTTTGGTGTCTGATTTGTGTGTTATGAGCTGGAGTGTTGGAGAAGTCCTTTCCCTGTGGAGAAAACCCAGGGAATTATATGCCTCCTTCCAACATCATAGAGCCGTACTGGGCTTCTTAACAAGCCTCCTGTCTTTTGCTTCATTCTCAATGGCCCTTCAGGTATCAAAACCGTGTTCTATGTACTTCACGTCAAACAAGATAGAAACTGCCTTCTCCTACAGTGCACTCAAAGACGAGGGACATTGAATACGTGCTCCACTTTCCTCTCGCTTTTGAGTGAGACATTGTGGACTTGTGCAGAATCTCTTGCTAGCATGGGTGAGAGGATGACATTAGTGATGTGGAAATTCTCCCCTCACTGATCCCAGCTGTTCCACAGAGTACTCCTTTAATGCCTGCAAGGGCTCTGCTCCCGACACAAAGGTGACTATGACCGCACTGGTGTTAGGTCAGTGTTCCTGTATGGAACAAGGATGAAGATGTCTTGTTCTTCATCTTGATGGCTAAAACCTCAGCTTATGTTAGAGGAAGAGTAGTTGCACAGATCCCCACGGAATTTCAAAGCACGAGTGGCAATTATTTTCAGTCACAAGATGTATTATTGAAGATCACAGTTTAGCCATTCTTTAATTGTATCACTTAAGAGAAGATGCCAATGAGCACGTATCTGACGTCATTTATGTCACTCTGTACATTCTGTCACATCACAGGTTCCAGGCCAGCCTGGGTCACATAGTAACCTTTGTTACTACAGATAGCTGTCCTTTGCTCAGCCATCATCAGAGAAATTTCCTTCTGCAGCAAATGGGAACAAACATAGAGATCCACAGTCAGATAATGTACAGAGAGTGAGATATTTTGGAACACCCAACCCTAAATGGGATATTTCCATCAAATTCCTCCCCTCAGGGCTCAGGAAACTCTGTAGAAGAGGAAGAAAGATTTTAAGAGCCAGAGAGGATGGAGGACGCCAAGGAATCAGGGCCTCCTAACCCAAGAGGGCTGGCACACGTGTGAACTCACAGAGACTGTGTCAGCACGCACAGGGCCCACAAGGGTCTGCACCAGATGAGGTCCTAGAGCTGAAAGAAGTGGACACAGCCCCATCCCTAACCCAGAAGCTATTTTGAATTGATAGCCACTTCTCAAACGAAAGATTAGTTTTCTCCAGTGGAGTATCACTAGGGAAGCAAACCACTCTTAAGGATGATCCCATACCCAGAAATAGATGGCCAACACAATGCAAAAGAAGCTCAATGACACCGTTGGAGGCTCTTTGTCTCATAATGCTGTCAGGTCAAGGTGGTTTTTGTTGTTGTGGTTGTTGTTATTTTGGTTTTCTACCTTACAGATCCTTTGTATACATATTATGACTCCCAGTTTTGTTTTTGGGGGGTGATTTCTGAGTGTGCAGAAGTGTGTCTCTCCATCTATAGATGTGTTTCTTCTGCTTTTTCTCTGGCTCTTTTTCTTGTTTGTTTTGGCATATTCCATTTTTTTTGTTTTGGAGTCATCTCACTTTATTTTATTATTATTCCTTAGATGCCAGCTCTTTTTTTCCCTAAGGAGAGACAGAAAAGGTGTGGATCCAGATGAGAGAGGAGATGGGGAGGAACTGGATGGAGTTGGGGCAGGGGAAACCATAATCAGAATATATTGTATGGAAAAAATTTTTTTATTAAGAAATTTTCTATTCATTTTACATACCAACCACAGATCCCCCTCTCCTCCCTTCTCCCACCCCCAGCCTTCTCCCCCCCAATCCACCCCCCCCATTCTCACCTCCTCCAAGGCAAGGTCTCCCATGGGGAGTCAGAGAGCCTGGTACATTCAGTTGAGGCAGGTCCAAGCCTCTCCTCCCAGCTCCAAGGCTGTGGAAGGTGTCCCACCATAGGCACCAGGTTCCAAAAAGCCAGCTCATACACCAGGGACAGATCTGGATCCCACTGCCTAGGGGCTCACTAAACAGTTCAAGCTAATCAACTGTCTTGCCTATCCAGAGGACCTAGTCCAGTACTATGGGGGCTCCACAGCTATTGGTCCACAATCCATGTGCTTCCACTAGTTTGGCTGACCATCTCTGTACATTTTCCCATCTTGATCTCGATGTCCCTTGCTCATAGAATCCCTCCTCTCTCATATTGATTGGACTCCTGGAGCTCCGCCTGGTTCCCGACCATGGATCTCTGCATCTGCTTCTGTCAGTCACTGGATGAGGGCTCTGTGATGACAATTAGGGTATTCACCCATCTGATCACTGGAGTAGGCCAGTTCAGTCACCCTCTTAACTATTGCCAGTAGTCTATGGTGGAGTCAACCTTGTGGATTCCTGGGAACTTCCCTAGCACTCTGTTTGTCTCTATTCCCATGATGTCTTCATTTATCATGGTATCTCTTTCCTGGAAAAATTTTTATTTTCAATAAAAGTAAAAAAAATAGCTATCTAACTAATTTGCACATTAATATTTCACCCATGGCCTTTAACTAAGATCCTCATATGTAACAGCACAGAAATAATCTTTGCATTTAGAAACATTTTCAAGAACTTGGCTCAATTTCCCCTCATGATTAATGTGCTTACAATTAATGCTAACTAAGGAAATAAGAGAGATTTATGCACTGGTATGCTCACTGAAGCATTATTCAGTCATTACAAACCAGGAATAACCCTAATCTGTCTCTCACTGGCAGTGCTGTTGAATAATTATGCTTGTCTTCTTGGAAAATGGCACTATTATGAATATGATTTCAAATACTTGTTTAACAACATGGAAAATTTTTATAATATGATATGAAAAAAAAGAAATATTTGTGGGACATACCATTTGCTTCTAATTTTGGGACTAATAAACAGTAGCTCTCTCCTAAAGAACTGAAAAGGGCCAGGTCAAACTGCTCAATATTTTTTTTCTACATAATTAAGCAAGTGAATGCTATTTTTTTAAAGCCTCAAAACTTAAAAATTGATGTCATTCATTTTCTAGTTAGGAAAATGAGTGACTTTAGAAAACAAATTAAGTAATCTTGTGTTCAGAAATTAGTTTCCCTGGTGGCTTTTCTGTGTTTTCTACTTTTATACTTTTAGTGGGGTCTCCAATGACAACCCCAGTCTGAGGACTTTTACTCTTGTATCTTCAGATTGGTTTAGCTCCTCAACTTCCCTTACCTGGGAGAAATGTAGGACTCCTCTCTGTCCTCACTGTGACCCTACCCCTACCTCAGTTGCTTTCTTAATGACTCGGTGGGTAAACGTATTTGCTGCTCAAGACTGAGGATCTGGATTCCGTTCCCAGTACCCACAGTGGAAGAGAAGACACAACTCTCCCAATTTGTCCCTTGACTTCCACACATTCACTGTTGCATGTGCATGTCTGAGCATTCTCCAATGCAACAACAACAACAACAACAACAACAATTATTGGTGAAATTATTAAGGCCACTCCACGTAGTTAAAAGGGAGGTTTATTTTGTGGGGTAACTTACAAGTGAAGGGATAGGTAACAGGGTCTGGGGAAGGTGAAGTGCAGTCCAGCGGTGTTCTCTGGAGAACTCTGCTCGGTCTACCTCCAGCGTCCAGGGTCCAGGAACCAAGAGAGCCAGCCCATCCAGATCTCAGGTCTTTAGGGTCCTCTCTCAGCCCCGCCTTATAGGCGTGGTTCCAATTCAATTATAAACCAAGCTGGCTTTGGAGATGGAATTGGCTCACTCCTTCTCTAAACCAAAACATATTGCTGAAAAAAAAAAAAGGTTAAGAGATTCTTTTGTCCCATATCAGAAGAGCCCTCTGGTGTGGGACAGAGAAAAACCAATATTTTTATTTAAATCAGGTTGATTATAAATGTGATCTCTTTCTAAAGAAAAAAAGGGGATATGATATAGATATGATAGGATGAAAGGGTAGATTATTGAATCTACTTTTAAAGAGCAACTTGTTTAAAATGTTTTACATTGCTATGGATTTTAGTTTATTGATACAAGTTTAAAGTTAATTTTGTTATACTGTATATATATTTCTATTCTCGTTTGAGGTATTACGTTTATGTAACTCATTTAGATTGTAATGGATAATTAAGAAATACAGATTAATAATTAGTCTTCTATGATAGTCAAACTTGTAGCATGTTAGTTAAGTTTTCTAGGTATACATAGATATATTTCAGATAGATAGGTAATCTTCAAATGCTTCAAAGACCTACAGAATATGACATTGTAAATGTTTTAAAAATTTAGACTTTCTGGACAGTGAGACATGTCTGCTCCTGGCAGCACTGGATTTACTTCAGAAAGAAAGATGGGCATCGAAGACACTCTATGTAGAGTTTATCTTCACTTTGGCAAAAATAGCCCTTTGGGCAAGAAACTGTTCTTGCCTGGACTGCTTGATCGACTGGACATGCAGGACCCATGGGAAGGTGACCACTGAACTTTGCTTGGCAAAATGGTCCTTTGGGTTCCTGCTTCGCAGAGGAAACTGCCAGACATTCTACAGGACACAGAGAGAAGTGACTGAGAGACTCTAGGCCTGTGGGCTGAAGACAGATGCCCCAACTTTACAAAACAACTTTGGGTGACTGTCCAGGCTGCCAGCTGTCTCTGTCTACTGTCTTGAAAGTTGCTTGCATCCTTCTCCCATTTCTCAGGTAATATTATATCCTTCTGAGGTCTTTGATGTAGTTGAAGCTAGATACAATTTTCTTTAGTTATGATAAAAGATAAGCTAGATATAAAACCTTAGACTAACAAATATAGGATAGATAGGATATCTTCTTTAATTTTGCCAAATACAAATAGACTAGATATTATAAACAGACTAAACAGTGTAACTATAATTCTTGCTTGATAATTGTTTTATTATCTGTAATTTTACTATGTGAAAGTTAAATCCTTCCTTTTTGAAAAAAAGAAAAGGGGAAGTGCTGTGGGATGTTCTGTATGTTAAATGTGTTGCTCTGATTGGTTAATAAATAAAACACTGATTTGACCAGTAACCAGGCAGGAGGTATAGGCGGGACAAGGAGGAGAAGAATTCTGGGAAGTGAAAAGCTGAGGCAGGGAGAAGCTGCCAGCCGCCGCCATGACAAGCGAGATGTAAGGTACCAGTAAGCCACGAGCCACATGGCAACTTACAGACTAATAGAAATGGGTTAATTTAAGATATAGAACATATATCTATATAGATAACAAGAAGCCTGCTGCGGCCATACAGTTTGTAAACAATATAAGTCTCTGTGTGTTTACTCGGTTGGGTCTAAGCGGCTGTGGGACTGGCTGGTGAGAGAGATTTGTCCTGACTGTGGGCCAGGCAGGACTGGAGAAATCTCTAGCTACAAATAATAATAATAGTAATAATAATAATAATAATATGCTTAAAATAATTTTATTTTAAAAATATTTAATCTGGCCAACTGAAACATTGTGAATGCTATAAAACCAAAAGTGCTGAGGACCAAGTTGAAAGTGTTATTTCTGCATATGAAAGGCTTAGGATTTATGTGGGAAGCAGAGATAATGAGATTGTCACTGTGATTCATAAATTTAATGGTGATTTTCCAAGATTAGTCTATCACTTTTGTTTGTAAGATGAAAAAAAAAAAAAAAAAAAAAAAAACAAGTCAAGTGAGAGAGAATAGGAGATTTCTGCAATATCACAGGGGTAATTAGGAGGAAGAACCCAGATCTTCCACTGAAGTTTAAAAATGTAGGATAATGCACAAAATCCTAAAGAAACCAAAGTCAGCCTCCATTAACGAGTTTCAAAAGAAAGGGTGAGGGGAGGACTCAACAACTATCTTCTGGCTGTGACTATTTCAGCAGGTCACCAGCCTGGGTGACCCTCCGTCACTAAGAAGACCCTCAACAATGCTACAGACTGTGATTACCTCCTAGGTGACAGGCACATGCTTTTCACATGTGCAAAACATTTATGGAGACAAACATTAATTTTATAATTGGGCTACCAAGTAGTCAGGACCTTTTGAGTGATAGAAACTCAAAACTATAATAAAGATAAAGAAATGGGAAGAATTTGTTGATTTGTAACTGAGAGGGGCCATGGAAACTGCCTTTAGGAATTTAGGGTTTATATGGTGGTGTCTGAAGGCTGTGCCACTGTCAGGGCCATGCTGATCAGAGTGGCCTCTGCTCTCACCCAGCACCATGGTGTTCTCTGGACTAGGGCTGCAGCTGAGGGCCATGTCTGGGTCCACAAACCTGCTGCAGCCAGGTTCTGAGTTGATGTCTGTGGCTCCTGTTATCACCAAGGGCCGTGCGGATGACTGGAGTCTGGTCAGCCACCTGAGACCATCTCAGTGTCCATTCAGAACCATCTGTAACTCCAGTTCCAGGGGATCAGATACCCTCTTCTGGCCTCAGTGGGTACCAGGCACACAAGTGGTAGACAGACATATATGTAACAAAACAGCCATACACATAAAACAACTTTAAAAATGGTGGTTTGGGGGAGATCCACTGTCTGGGCTTTGACTCTGCTTTTCTGTCTTAGCTCATCTCTGCATGGCTTTGTTTGTTGGCAGATGTTCCCAGGTGTTTGGTAACATGGCTGCAGACACCAAAGGCTCACCGTCTACTGTTTAGGACTCACAGGAGATGTTTCCCTAGAACGCTATGGCAGAAAAACCTCGGGGGAGACTTTTATCTCCAAGGGTGTGTCCTAGCATCTGACTCGGGTGAACTAGCCTTTCCTAACCACACAGATTCTTCTTTCCACAGTGTCCTCTTGACAGGAGGAGGGCCAGAGGAGGGAAGGAGCCAATCCAGTGTAGGAGATGTGCCAATGAGCTTAGTGTTAACCACGTGACAGGGCTGGTAAATACCAGAGGGGATGGCAAACCGTGGAAATGCTGGCACAGCATGCCAGAAGAAGGTCGATGACACAGACTAGGCTAATGCAAAATTCTGCTTAAAATAATAGACTAAATAAGGCCTAATTATAAAGTGGATCTCATTAAAAAGGAACACATCCTCCACTAAACAAAGAATCATTTTTTTTAAATGGCATTTGCTTTCAGTGGTAATTGTAGTGACTAGACCAGTCCAACTTGCAGCTATTAGGAATGAGATATTCCTTTCTGAACAAACACGTGGACTAAAGTCTACAGGGCAAAGTTACAGTAGTGATACCGCTTTAGATTAGAAGCTAATCATTCACACGCAGTTAATGGAAATTTTAATTAGGCAGCACAATTTCTGCAAACAAAGAAGGAGAAACAAATCCTGCAGATCTCAGCAACACCTGTATGTTGACAGTGAGTATTCTCGTTTTCAGCACGGTGTGTGCACAGCTTAGTGCAGCAGTGATTTCCCCTGATGTCACATCAGGCTTCTACACCGGTGCATATTAACTCCATTGATCATTGCCATGTCCCCACAAAGCAGGCATTATTATACTCCTCTGCATCTGCTAGATAAGAAAACCGAGGTCACATGGCTATTGGCAGGAGGACTTGAACCCTCCTTGCTCTTGTCATCTCCAGAAGTTCCAAAGTGAGAGAGAACTGAATTTGAATTCTCTCTCTACCACCTGTGTGCTACACACACACACACACACACACACACACACACACACACACACACACACAACCAGTCACATTTTAAACTCTTCTTCATCAGGATGTAAAAGTGTGACAGTCATGCTCAGTTACTATTCCGTGGCTGTGGCACGGTCCCTGACATCAGCAACTGGTTGTGTTGACTTTGGGCCCCAAGTGAGGTAGAAGAACATGATCTGTGAGGCGGAGGCTGTTCACCCCATGACACACAGGAAGCAGCGAGAGAAAATGGGACAAGGGAAGATGTGCAACCTCCAGTGACCTACTTCCTCTGTCTGGGTCCTGTCTCCTACTTTTTTGTCACCTCCCAAAGGAAGCCACCATGTGAATCTGTTCGCGATTAATGTGTTGATAAGATCCAATCATTTTCTAAAGGTCTATCAATTGACAGCCACACCCCCAATATGTGAGTCCCGGGGACGTTACCTAATAAATCATAAGACACATTACAAGCTGTCTCTCACTGTAGGTCCTCTTAAGGGCCACTCTCTGTCACCCTGTCATCAAGCATCCTTAAGGTGAGAGTGATGACAAAGAGGTGCAAAGCCATTCTCTGGTTTGGTAGAACTGAGAAGTCCCCAGGTTTCTCAGTTCCGGTGGGGCGGGCTCAGGACATAGCCTGCCCCCTTGTAGCTCTATATTCAAAGGGAAGGGATGCGAATCAACCTGCCACATGGGGATTCCTGCTTCTTCTCCGGCTCAGCCTCTGGAAGGAAGTCCACCTACAGGCTGATCCAGCCTGTGCAGACTAGACAACAGCACCCTCTCACTGTCAACGTACAGGTGTTGCTGGCGCAAGGCGTGACTTGCCATTCACAGAGGCAACACAGCCCCCTTTGGAGACGCTCTTTGTCTTCTCACTACTATAACCGAAGGCGTAGTGAAACCACAGCATTGGACCGCTCCTTGGGTAGAAGCGAAGGCTTACTGGAGAATATTGAACTGCTACGGCTACCAGGCGTGGGAGAATGGCCAAAGGTGGGCAAAGCATCACCCGTTTTAATGGGGTGTGTTTGCGGCGGGAGGAAGCAGGAAAACAGGAACAGCCTGGTAGTTAGAGTAGCAGAGGATGGAATGGGGTGCGGGCTAGAGGACCCTGGGTGCTAGCCTGGGAACGTTGATATGGATTTATTACAGGTATGTGTTAATAGGGACTAGGTGTCCCATTTCTGGAGGTAGTCTGGTCTAGGGGCAGGTAAGGGAAGTAACAGCTCTTCCTGACAAACAGAAACTTACCTCACAAGTTTCTGAGCGATACGTATTTAAGGTTTCTGTTTATCGGCTAACAATCCTTCTGATCACCCCGTCTAAGTGCAGCCTGAGCTGAGCCCAGACTGTCATTTATGACCCTGTCATTGGCACAGCCATTTTGGGGCTTGGGAACCCATTTAGGACTTGACAACTACCTGTTTGTGTGGATAGTTTCTCAGCTTTTTTGATGCTAGATAATTCTTGGTCACTGGAGCTGGTCTCCACATCGTCACATCTGTAGTAGCACCCTTGACCTGAACTCATTAGATGTCAGGAGCAACGATCAAGACTGCTCCAGACACTGTCACATGTAACTTCAAGTGGGGTGGCTGGTGGTCACTCCACTGTCAATCACTGATGGTCAGTGACGTGGGAATGCTCTTGGTCTATGTAAATATGTCCTGATGGAGTATTAATATGATTTATGTAAGATTTAAGAAAAAAAAACACAAGTGCCCTTTTGGAAAATTATTTTGTAACTGCATGAGTTAACCTCTAATAAAAACAATGATCAAATTCTACCTTTTACACAAGTGTTCACTGTCATTTCTGTTGGGCCCAGAATGTCACAGGCACAT
>CABHPQ010195521.1:0-25695 GCA_902168405.1 Peromyscus aztecus | reverse complement strand
AAAATTGAATTTTGTGCCATGTTAAAAATCCTCCTGGCATCCAACGCACCAACAGTTCACAGATCCTCTAAAAATGCTTGTGCTCTCCCTGGAGCAAAGAAGTACAAAGCCCACTTTCCTAAAAGCCTCCCATTACTCCGAGCCAGTGGTGACAGCGACAGTGAGGCTTCTCCCTTGAACTTTCGGGTTTTCAGGAGTCCTCCTCTTTTCTAATTATAAGTTCTAGGAGGTAATATTACCTAATAGTTGCCAGAGAGAATGTGAAGTGAGTGGCAGTGCAGCACATGCTTCATAAGTTGTTTTATTTGAAGGGCAGATATCTGGGAATTTACAGAAACTAATATAGTTTAGATATTTGGCTGAAGTGTGGGACCTCTACTGACTCCGGAGTTTTCAGAGTGGAGTAATAGACACGGTTTTAAATTTCTCTCAGAAGAGGAAATTGGTCATATTGGCTTTAGGAAGTTATTATTATTGTACCCAGCTAGAGCATGCTTAAGATTGCCTTTTCTCTTCTTGTAGTCTATAAAACAGACTGTAGAAGGTTCTGGAAATGTGTCTGAACAAAACCAGTGTGGTAGCACTTGCCTGTCATCCCAGCACTGGAAAAGTGGAAGCAGGAAGATCAGGAGTTCAAGGTCACCCTCAGCTACTTAGCAAGTTCAAGGCCAGCTCGGGATGTATCAGACTCTGTCTCACACATACAAAAAAGCAACATGTCTAGAAGAATACCAATAATTATCATGTCAAATTAAATGTACTTTTTAGTCCAAATTGTTAATATAGAGGGGATAGTTTGAGAGATGAGGTGCTTTTCTTTTGATTGCTTTCTCAATATCTTAATTTACTTAATTTTGAGACAGAGTCTCACTATGTAGTCTTGACTAGTGTAGACTGATTTTGATTTGGGCCACCAGCTCACAAAAAAAATGACACAGAGACTTACTATTAATTATGAAAGCTCAGTCTTTGCTTAGGCTTGTTTCTAACTAGCACCTAACTTAAATGAACCCATATTTTTTAATCTACTTTCTTCCATGTGCTCTATCTCATCTTCATTTTGCCCATCCTGTTTTCTCTGTGTCTGGCTGGCAACTCCACCTTTCTTCTTCCCAGAGTTCTCTCTGTCCAGAAGTCCCTACTATACCTCCTGCCTAGCTCTTGGCCAGTTACCTTTTCATTAAACCAATCAAGTGACATATCTTTACACGGTGTAATCAAATATCTTGAAACAGGGGTAGCCTGGAGGTTCCTATATAGGTGTTTATTTGTTTGCTTGTTTGTTTTTAATCCTGACAAGCCTATAGTGAGATTGAAAGTGGAGGCAGGAGAATCATCTGGAAGATCTTGAGTACACAGCACAGCAGCAGAGAAACAAGACAGAATCTGCCTCAAAAAGATGAAAAGTGAGAACTGACTCCTGAAAGTTGTTCTCTGACCTCCCCATTTGTGCTATGGCATGTGCATTCTCACGCACTCAAAAAAGTAAATAAATAAACTTTAATTTTTAAAATTGTAGATCATTAAACTATTATTACACATGTATCCTTAATGCCACTTTAGTCATTTGGGATTTTTAAAATTATCTTACTTTTAATTGTGTGTTTGTCAGTCTGTGGGCATGTGCACATGATAGCAAATGCCTGTAGAGGTCTGATCTGCTGAAACTAACATTAGAGAGGGTTGTGAGCTGCCTGACATGGTTCCTAGAAGGTCCTCTGCAAGAGCAGTTCACACCCTTAACCACAGAGCCATCCTTCCAGCTTCCTGGGTTGATTTGGTTGGTTATTTATGTTTAGACACAGGGCTTCCATTGTATAGCCCTGGCTGGCCTGGAACTAGCTATATAGACTGGGTAGCCTGGAATTTGCTATATAGACCAGTCTGGTCTTGAACTTACAGAGATATCATGACCTCTGCCTCTGGTCTGGTGGGATTGAAAGTATGTAGCACCACACCTGGCTTTCTCTCTCTCTCTCTCTCTCTCTCTCTCTCTCTCTCTCTCTCTCTCCCTCTCCCTCTTCCTCTCCCTCTCCCTCTCCCCTGCTCTGTCTGTTATTAACAATATTAATATTAACAATACAAAGATATTGTGGTTCAGACTTTTAAACTTAAAAATAAAAGCGATTTTTATAATTCTGGCATCAGAAGACTGAGGCAGGTAGAGTTCTGTGAATGTGAGACAAGCCTGGTGTTTAAGGATCAGATCAACTTTATTTTAAAATAATGTATTTATTGTTATGTAGGAAATATCCTTCAAGGCCTACCTTTAATGTAATGGATTTGTCATAAGCAAAATAAGACTAAGAAGGTTAGATCACCTAGATACTTTCAATACAACTTTGAGGTGATAACCAGCAGCTTTAGGTCTGTTTCAGATACACATCCAGTACCATTGTTGTTTGCTTGTTTCTTTAAATCAGTCTGCTGCACGGGTGCCAGGATCCGTTATGAGCAAGACAGGCTTCCTCCTAGAATAAAAACAGTAACCTCCTTCAGGAGGGTTGACCTTCCCTTCTGAGGTTAGAGAAGCCATGCCTGGATCCAAATCAATTGTATAGACTTTAAATATGTCCTTTCATCTTATCCTTCCCCCCAAGTCACAAGCACTTAGAAAGTGTTGAGATAACATTCTTTTGTGGAGAGCCAGTCCTAAGCACAAAGGGTGAGATGAAGCCCTGTGTTCTGTATTCTGTCATTCAGGCCAGACTTGTCAGGCCTGGGAGTCCTGGGAGTCACTGCTCTGCCAGAGCTCTAGCAAAACTACCCTCTCATCATTTTGAATATGCTGGTATGTTCCCCCAGGTCCACCTTCTAGAACACCGTTGGTTCAGGGACCTTTGAACGTCTTCATCTTGTCTCAAAGGCTGACTTCTGCTGCTTACTACTTGCTGGGTTCGTTGTCACAGACTTCGGGGTTCCCACAGCAGTCAGAACTATACCTTTGCCAAGTTTCTAACACTGATCTGCTGCAGAATCCTGAAAAAAGCAGCTGAGGATAGCAGGAAATCTCCACTCTAGTAATTTATTTATTCATTTTAAGCATGTATTTTTCTTTAAAAAATAAGATTTTTATTAATTCTTTGACAATTTCAAAAATGCAAACAGTGTATTTTGGTCATATTTACCCCATGTTTCTCCCCTTTGCTTCTCCCAGACACACCCCTAGCTCCCCACGTCACCTGCAGCTTCCTGACCCCTCCAATTCAAGAATTTTTAATCTATCAGCTCTCAGTTTTATTCTTTGTTTTTGAGACAGAGTCTCTCTGTGTAGACCAGGCTGGCTACAAACTCAAGAGATCTGCCCGCCTTGAGTGCCCAGATTAAAGGTGCTCACCACCATGCCCAGCAGCCAGATAAATTTCTGAAGGAATCAGAAAGAGAATGTAAAGGAACTAGTCATCCTAAGGCCCATTGCTTTTATGCCTAAAATCAAAAGTAGACGGTGGCAGATTGCCTCATTTTGATACTGATGAATGTCTCACTCATCAGTTTATTTATTTTATGTTTGGTTTCTTTGCCTGCATGAATGTATGAGTATCACATGCATGCTGAGCCAATGGAGACAGGAAGAGGGCATCAGATACTCTGGAACTATAGTTACAGCTTTGTGTGCACTGCCATGTGAGTGCTGAGAATTGAACCTGGTCCTCTGCAAAAGTAAGTGCTCTCAACCACTAGGCCGTCTCTCCAGCTCTGACTCTTCACTTTATGTCCTAAGACACAGCACTCACAGTCATTTAGACAAATCAACTCAGCTGAAGATGGCCCTCAAATGCTCAGTTTACAACTCACAGGTAAATGACAAAAATAATGAAAAGTTAAAAATAAATAAATGAACAAACTCACAAGAAAGCAAGTTTGTAAAAACTAATGTTTTCCCCTTACATCCCCATCACATTCTGGAAATTTACTTAAGGGCTGGAAATGTAGCTCAGTGGAAGAGTGCTTGCCTAATGTGTTAGAAGCCCTGGGTTCAAATTCAGACACAACAAAATAATAAGAATATTTGCTTATTCTTCTCTCTGTCCTTGTCCCTTGTTCCCAGCTCCTAGTTCCTTTCTCTATATATCTCCCTTTTTCTTTATTTGATTGATTGATTGATTGATTCAGGTCTCTCTGTTATATAGTTCTGACTGTCCTGGAACTTGCTATGTGGACGAGGCTGGCCTCAAATTCAGAGAGATCCACCTGCCTCTGCCTCCTGAGTGCTGGGATTAACTAGTTCAAGAGAGTTGTTGTTTTAACCAACTTCTCTTCAGCACATTCTATGCATATACAAGGTAGCCATATGCTCACTTTTTTCTACAGTGAACCCTCCTCTAACTCCGTTTGTTATTCTTTCTCTATGGGTAGGCTTTATTCTCAGTATATTGCTATGAAATTCTGGAAATGTGTAACAAAAGTAAACAGAATTGTAAAATGTAAAATTATAAAAATGAACCCAATCACCCAATTCCAACAATCTCAAAATATTACAACTCAATTTACATACCTTTTATTTTTCATTTATTTGTGCATGTCCTAGATTTTTCTTTGTTTTGTTTTGTTTTTGTTTTGTTGTTGTTGTTTTTGTTGTTGTTGGTTTTTAGACAGGTCTACCTATGTAGCCCAGGCTGACTCAGAATTCATTAAAATAACTCAGGATAGTCTCAAATTTGCAATCCTCCTGCCTCAGTGTCCCAGGTGCACACCACCACACCTGGCTGAGTGCACATTTTAAAGCAAATCCCAGGTATGTTTTCATTTCATCCTTCCTCACCTAACATGCTCTTCTGTATTCCCTATGGAAGTCTTTTTGTTTTTCAAAGCTGTCTAGTTCGTCAAATGCCAGTATTTTATACACCTCCCCTATTTCATGAAACTCTTGTGTCTATGCCTGTTCACCCAAACCCTGGACTCAGGCGTTTCTGAGACTTGACTCTGTATCACACCCTTCCCCTTTGCACCAATTCTGAATTAGCCAATCAAGTCAGAGTGTGACTTGGAGCCCCATCAGTGTGCTGAGGCTGAGTTGTCAGAGTGTGACTTGGAGCCCCATCAGTGTGGTGAGGCTGAGTCATCAGAGTGTGACTTCGAACCCCCATCAGTGTGCTGAGGCTGAGTTGTCAGAGTGTGACTTGGAGCCCCATCAGTGTGCTGAGGCTGAGTCATCAGAGTGTGACTTGGAGCCCCATCAGTGTGGTGAGGCTGAGGTGTCACTCCTTTAGGGTAAAAACAAACTGAATGTCCCCCTGTGTGGTTGTTCTAAGGGTTTGGGCCGTTGCGAGAAAGTAAATTGCCTTGTTGGGTTACTTCCGCTTTGTTCATGGGTCTCTGTGTGACACTGGGAGCACCTGAAATTTTTATTTTTTAATCTCAAACATTAGATTTGTTTCCACACTTCCTTTTATCTTCCTGCCTGCCTTCTTTTCTTTCTGTTTTTTCTTTTTCTTCTAGATGGGTCTCATGTATCACAGGCTGACCGGAATGACTTACTTGAAGTCACTATGTAGCTGTGGATGGCCTTGAACTTCTGATTCTCCTGCCTCCATCTCCTACGTGCTGGGATTACAGGAATGCACTACCATGTCTGATTTATGTAGTGCTGGATATGAAAACAAGGCTTCTTCTAAGCAAGTACTGACTGAACTACATATCCCTCTGGCCTGTTGGCTGTGTTTCTTAAGGCTATTTATCTGAATACCTGGAGCAGCTCATTTTCATTTTTTCCTATAGCTTTGAGTTGAAGAATGCCTCTCACTGTTGTGTGGACTTTCCATATTCTAGACCTAGGTGTTGCTGAGTTATGATACAATTGAACTTGTTCCCCCGTCCTCCTGTGTAAACTTGAAGTTGACTCAGTTGATTTGGTTCAGGTTTGACTTGTAGGCAAGGACACTTCACAGCTGCTGCTCTGTGTCACACCAGGGTGACAACCTTTCAAAAGGTTATATTAACCAGTACACTCAGGAGGCATCATCTGATAGTTCCATTGCATTTTGTTGTTTTAAACACAGGGTCTCATTATGTCGTCTCAGTTGACCTAGAACTCCCTATGAACACTAGGCTGGCCTTGAACTCAGAGATCTGCCTGCCTCTGACTCAATTCTGGGATTAAAGGCCCTCCGTGGGCTTTATAACCAGATATTGAATCAGTTACCTTTCCTGTCGCTGTGATAAAACAGATTAATAAAAGCAAGCTAAGGAAAAGGGAGTTCATTGAGACCCAGCTTGAGGGTACAGTGGGTCATAGCAGCTGGTCACATTGTATCCATGGTGAAGTAGTGAACAGTAATGAATGCTGGTTTCAGCTCATCTGGTCTTTTTTATTCAGTTTATTCAGTTTATTCAGTTCAGTATCCCAGCCCTCACAAAGGGGGCTGCCCACCTACATTCAGGGTGAGTCTTCCAACCTCAGTTAACCTGATCTAGGTAATGCCTCACAGGCATGCATGGAGACTTGTCTCCTAGGTGATCCTAGACCCTGTCAAAATCAGCAATGGCTATTAATCATCACTTGTTTTCATCCACTGGCTGATGTTGCCTGAACGAATCCACAATTCATCAGATTCTCTGAGGAGAGGACATTCTAAATCCAGCACTCACAAGAGAAGGAATAAGCCTGGCTGTAGAAATCCTCTGAAAAAATGTTGCTGGGATCTCAGAATCTTTTGAACTGGGATATTTATGTTCAAACTGACAAAAAATATTTATAATCATCATAAAACTTCTGAATAGAAGAACGTCCTAAATCTTTCTAAATCCCCATCAAATGAAGATTAGAAACCTTTCATTTCAATACCTTGCTAGTCTGCCTTCAGAGGTTTAAAAAGTCAAAGTCTGGAGAGATGGCTCTGGGGTTAAGAGCACTGGCTGCTTTTCCAGAGGACCCAGGTATGATGCCCAGCACCCACATGGAGGCTCACAACCACCTGTAACTCCAGTTCCAAGGGATCCAGCGCCCTCTTCTGACATCTGAGGGTACATCCATGGTGCACAGACAAACAGGCAAGCAAAATACTCATATGCATAAAATAAAATTTAAAAATCTAAAACCTTTTTTTAAAAAGTCTAAGTCCTTTTAGAAGTCGTTGATACTGTCACTTTGTCATATTGCCGTGGGGGTGTGCTGTCAATGTATTGCTATGATGAAACACATGACCAAAAAGCAAGTTCCAGAGGAAAGAGTTTATTCACCTTATGCTTCACATTGTAGACCATCACTGAAGGAAGTCAGGACAGCAACTCAAACAGGGCAGGAACCTGGAGCCAGAAGTTGATGCAGAGGCCATGCTTGCTCCAGAATCAGGCCACAAAAATTCACCAATCCCAAGCCACCCTAGAAACCTCCACCACACCCCCCCCCCCCCCCCCCCCCCAAGAAAACCTATATAAGGTCTATACCCTGTTCAGTTTGCTGCTGTTTTCTCACCTGGGGCAGCCACCCTCCTGGATTCTTCCTTCCCAGTAAATCTCTTGAGTGAGGTTTGTTATTTGCTGTGACACTTTCATGGAGCAGAGCCCAGCCGCAAGCGGAGTTGAGCAGAACTGTAACACTTTCACTGGCCGAACTCCTAGTGAGCAGAGCAGTGTGTAACACTTCTCTGGAGCAGAGTGGAGCAGAACTGTAACACTTTCGCTGGAGGAACTCCTAGTGAGCAGAGCAGTATGTAACACTTCTTTGGAGCAGAGTGGAGCAGCGCTGTAACAACTTCTGCTGGGGAAACCCTCCCTTGCAAGAGTTGTTACACTTGCACTGGGGAAACCTTTCCCTGGAGCAGAGCTGTAAACTGCTACACTTTCCGTGACTTTGTGGTATTTCTTGGCTCCTGACTGCCAGAGCTGTAATGCTTACACCCAATACCACCAGCCCAGGGATGGCACCACCTACAATGAGCAGAGGCAGGTGGATCTCTGTGAGTTTGAGGCCAGCCTGGGTTACAGAGTGAGTTTCAGGAAAGGCGCAAAGCTACACAGGGAAACCCTGTCTCAGAAAAAAACAAACCAAACCAAACAAACAAACAAAGGCCTTCAAACCAAGCTTCTTAGGCTTCTCATTCCAATGCCAGGTCCTCCCTGTTCTGAGAGCTCCAGGTGTATGTCATCTCTTCCTGGAAACCCAGGTGATAAAGGTGCAGAGACCACCACACCTGGAAAACCCATCATAAATGCTGAGGATTCTGAGGCACACCCGTATCCACTGAGCTTCACCTGGTAGATCTGGCTCCTTACAATCCCCTAGGTCTCAGAAGTGTTGCCTGAAAAATTCTAGACATGGGCTGGAAAGATGGCCCCAAGGGTAAGGGTCCTTGCTGCCAAGGCTGATGACCAGAATTTGATCCCAGGGACCCACATCATGTGAAGAGAAAATCAACTCCTGAAAATTGTCCTCTGACCTCTACACCTCTCTCCCCACAAAAATAAATGTAATAAGAATTTTAAAGAAATACAAAACATAGCCCATTGCTCTGTGAATATGTCTGCCTTTTTCTATACTCTCAAGGCAAGGGTGTTGGTTACTTTACTTTTCTTTTGTTTATTATTTTAATTATGTGTATGTGGAAGGTCAGTGGTATATGTACATGCGTGCAAGTGTCCATAAAAGTCAGAGGTATCAGGATCCCCTGGAGTTGGGGTTACAGGCCACCTGATAAGCCACCTGATGTGGGTGCTGGGAATTGAACTCAGGTCCTCAGGAAGAGCTGTATATGCTCTTAACCACTGAGTCATCTCTCCAACCCCTACTTTTCTTTGACTATGATAAAATTCTAATACCAGAAGCAACCTAAGGAAGAGTTTGGTTTTGGCTCATGGTTCTGAAGGGAGCGTCCATAATGGTGGGGGTGGCATGGAAGCAGGCAGCCAAAGCAAGAAGCTGAGAAATCACGCCTTCAACCTTGTGTAAAAAGCAGAGAGGGAGAGCTGGAAGCAGGGTGGGGCTATAGACTCTCAAAGCCCACCCCCCAGTGATGTACTGCCTCCAGCAATCTGTTTCCATGTCCTAAAAGATGCATAACTTCCCCCAAACAATGGGACCAAGGGTTCAAATACATGAGCCCATGGGGAAGTATTTTCATTCAAACCACCACAGCAAGCTTCATGTTTGGTCAGAACATGCCTGCTTAGACCATGAACAACATGTTCACCATGTGGCATAGGTGAGTCTGTGCCAAGGAGTGCTCTGCTGTAAACAGAAGGTTTCCTGTGTCCTGCAGCCGCTCTCAAATAATCATTCAAATGCTTGGTCGATAGCTCAGGGTTATTACTAACTAACTCTTTTTTTTTTTTTTTTGGTTTTTCGAGACAGGGTTTCTCTGTGTAGCTTTGCGCCTTTCCTGGAACTCACTTGGTAGCCCAGGCTGGCCTCAAACTCACAGAGATCCGCCTAGCTCTGCCTCCTGAGTGCTGGGATTAAAGGCATGGGCCACCACTGCCCGGCACTAACTAACTCTTACATGTTAAGTTAACCCATATTCCTTATTTACACTCTGCCACGTGTTGTTACTTTTACTAGCATGGCACATTCATCTCCTGCTCCCTCTGCATCTGGCTGGCAATTCCTGACTCTGCCCTTCTCCTTCCCATCATCCTTAATTTGGTTGCCCTACCTAGCCTCCCTGCCTGGCTACTGGACAGTCAGCGTTTTATTAAACCAATTCGAGTGACAAATCTTTACAGTGTACAAGAGGATTATTACACAGCACTTTACCTGCCATTCTGAGCTGAGTGTGTCCTTTCAAGACTGCTTTATATTCCACCACGGCCCCTTTCTGCCATTCTTTTTTGGAGTCTGGAGAAGTGTGGATACATCATGACCAACAAAATACACTGGGGATAGTGCAGAACCAACCACAAGGAAAAAGACACAGAGCCGAGGCAGGCACGAGACCAGAGGCTGCCAGGGGCCTCCCAGAAAGTGACTGG
Source organism: Peromyscus aztecus (assembly GCA_902168405.1). Taxonomy (NCBI): domain Eukaryota; kingdom Metazoa; phylum Chordata; class Mammalia; order Rodentia; family Cricetidae; genus Peromyscus; species Peromyscus aztecus. Next base: position 15,789 of record CABHPQ010195521.1, on the reverse strand, counting down.
GGAAATGAAGGGTGAAGAGCTGTGTTGAATATAGATGGATAGACAAGGACTTGACAGAAACTCAAGGGAACTGAGGAGCAGAGCAGCAAAGGCGGGTGAGCAAGAGAACACTAGACAGATAACCTTATGTAGAGGGGCCCCACCACACAGCTGCCATGACAGGCTTAAAGGCCCAGACACAGCTTCTATGACAGGCTTACTGGCAGGCAACACCCAGACCCAGGAAAAGCCATAAGCTGACCCCACCCAGTTCGGGCCTACGTCTAAGGGGAAGTACATAACATCCCAAACATTCCAACCATTAGATAAGGTGGCCAGATGTCCCTGAATCTAGCACACACCTATTTTTGTTTTACAGATACCCCTAGACAAATGCCAGCCAATCAGGGTTCTGAACCCTAGAAATCCCCTTACCCCAACCAACTGCTATGATAAAAACTCTACCCTGCCTGGGCTCAGAGCTCTCTGCTCTCACCGCTGCATCAGACAGACAGAGGGACCGACCAAGCTCAGAGCTTGAAAATAAAGGCTCTTTGCTTTTACATACGGGATTTGGTCTCTGTGGTGGTCTTTTAGGGATCCCCGAAATCTGGGCATAACAGCTTAGACTTCAGAAGCTACTAGAAGAGTGACAGCCAATAGAGGTTGCTAGGAATATCTGTGTCCAGATAATGCAGCCTCACTCACGGCAGACTTCATGAGGCAATCTCAGCCTAGTCTACCCCCTTTTTACTATGCAATAGCTTATTCTAACATTGGCTTGTGGACTAGCTAATGAACAACATATGAAGAAGAAAAGTTGAAAGTGACAAAGGTGTGTGTGTGTGTGTGTGTGTGTGTGTGTGTAAACCCACACATGATAAGTAGCAACCTCAAGAGGGTTGAGACTGGGGTTTCTCTTAAAATGGGACAGTGGAACCCAAATGGTAAGGAGGCTGTTGATGAAGGATGGAGAGGAAATATATGCCTGTAATGTGGTATTGGTTTTGCTCTTGGATTGCACAGAGGCATAATAAGACTAAAGAACCACTAGAAGGACCCAGTAGTAAAGCACTAGAGGATGCTCCCAGTCAGAAGAGTTAAGGACAGAACACAGAGATATGATGTGGAAACAGGACAGGAAGAAGCCAAGCTCTGATTGGGCAAAGGACATGGTGTGTTATGAATGTCCGGTGTCCTGGTCATAAAACAAATAGGTGATAGATAATAGATAAATAATAGGTCAATAGACAGAAGACACATAGATAGTGGATAGACAGATGATAAACAGTGGACAGATACAAAGACAGACAGATGATGGATAGATGATAGATGTGATGACTAGCTAGACAGACAATGGTTAGATAGACAATAGGTATATAGATAAATGATAGTGTATAGATGTTTTTATTTTTAAAGAATTTTTAAATTTTTACATTTTTTATTTACTGTTTGCCCATGCATGAGTGTGCATGTGTGTGTATCACAGTACATGTGTACAGGTCAGAGGACAGCTTGAGGGAGTCTGTTCTCTCCTTTCACCAGAGACTAAACTCAGGTCATCAGGCTTGGTGGCAAGCACTCTCCCTTGATGTTTTATCTCTTTGGCCCCATAGACAGATGTTTTAATTAGTTCAAACTCCTTGATATTAAGGGCCTCCTACCAAACACTGCCAAGTCATTCAGTCAGATGTGTTTCTAATATCTCTCACTGGGCTAAGGACATAGGAAGCACACCCCACATATCTCTCCTCTTCCTCCCATCCTCCTCCTTCCCCCTTCTCTTGACAGGGTCTCATGTAGCCCACGCTGGCCTCACAGTTGATAGATAGCCAAGGATGTCCTTGAACTTGTGATCCTCCTGCCTCCACCTCCCGAGTCCTGTGATTATAGGCATGTGCCACCACTCCTGGGTTTAGGAGGAGCTGGGAATCAAAGCCAGGGTTTAGTGAATGCAAGGCACATATTTTACTAACTGAGCTACATCTCTGTATCACAAGTATGTTTCTGAAATAAATAAACAGGTGTTGGGGGAGTTCAAGCCACAAGACCTGTGTGTCAAAGAAAATCAGTTCACTCTGCACTGTAGACACCTCCCAGCGTGCCTGGTACTCATGGAGGTCAGAAGAGGGTGTTGATTGTGGACCATAATGTGGGTGTTGGGAACTGAACCAGTTCAGACAGTGGGTGATGGCAACTGAATCCTGATCCAGTTCAAGACTGGTAAGTGCTCTTAAGCACTGAGCCAACTCTGCAGCCCCCAGCCCCTAACCTTCTATGTAGCCAGAAGATGACTTTGAACACCTGATCCTCCTGCCTCCACTTCGCAAGTGCTGTGCCACCACAGGTAGCTACCATTTTCATTTGAATAAGCTTCCCATTCCCCTACCTTAACACTAGGCTTTTAGGTCCTAGGCTGCTGTTGAGCATTTAACCTATTGCTCCCCACTCTGAGGCTGTGTTTTCCATGCCACAGCCCCTGCTTCCCACTCCCTTTATCCCACCATGGACATGTGACAGCCAGTCTTGGCTCACTCTCTCTCAAGTCAAAACAAAACAAAACAAAACAATCACACACTTCTCCTTATTAAACTTGGAGAGCAGAGCATGTCCAAGAAATATAAGACATTTAACGGTGGCTTTAGTAACCTTTCTCCTCTAGATAAATTACGAGTACAATTTAATACAATACAGAAACAGAACATTCAAAAGCTGCTGTCATTCAAACTGGACAGCGTGCTTCTAAAATGTTTTGCCAGTATTAGCTTCAGCCCCAAAGGAGGAAATATCTTTATTGGTTTTTTGTTTTGTTTTGGTTTATTTTAGACAAACAGAAGGATGAAAGATGGGAATGGGAGGAAATATTGGCAAGGAGATGGGGGATGGAACCATTTTTCTGAAGGACAATTTGGTGATGTATATCCAAAGCCTTTGATCTTGTAATTCTACCTTGAGGAATTTATCAGAAGGCAATAATAAGGAGATTCATCAAAGAACATTAACTGTGGCATTATCTGTAATCGTGACAAAGCTGGAATCAATCTCAATATGCCACCAGACAAGATACATTGAGCTATAATAGGTCTCACTAATTAATTCATTCAACTTGTGTTTATTGAGGTCCTCCTGGGTACCAAGCTCAGTGCTGAAGGCTGGGGAATGAAGGGACCCTGGAAAAGAGTGAACCATTAACCTGATGCTCTGGGAATATTCACAATGCAATCAATGGCTTACATATTTTATATATATATACATATATATATGTATTTGATGTTTTATTTTCATATTTCTAATCAATAGTGTACAAAGAGCATTTGTGTGAAATACATATATTTCTAAAGAGATTAAAAATCTGTAACTGTAGATTCTAATAGCACATTGTACACTCCAAAATTATTGAAAGTGTATTTCAAGTATTCTTACCTTACAATGGTATTTTCAGTGATGGAGATGCTTATTAGCACAATTTAACCATTCCACTCTGTATCTCTTTATCCTTACCTCATGGTGTACCCCATAAGCACATGCAATCATAATTTGTCTTCTTTTTCTCTTGAGACAGCATCTGATGCTGTCCCTGCTGCCTTCCTACTCACTACATAGTCGGATATGACCTCCTTCTGCCCCTAACAACTTCTTCTCCTCCTCCTTCTTATTGTTTTGGATTTTTTCTTTTTCAATACAGGGTTTCTCTGTGTAGCCCTCTGACTGACCTGGAACTCATTTTGTAGACCAGTCCGGCCTCGAACTCACAGAAATCCACCCGACTCTGTGTTGTAGAATATTATTTTAAGGTGTGTTACTTTTGTTTATGTTGCATGTGTTTAACTCTGTGAAGCTGTGTTACTGTGCCTGTGTAAAACATGCAATGGGCTAGTAAAGAGCTGAGCAGCCAATAGTGAGGCAGGAGGGGAAATAGGAGGGACTGGCAGGCAGAGAGAACATAGAGAAGGCAAGTTAGTGCTGACTGTGACATTATGAACTACATAGTTCTTGGGCCACTGGTCGGATGTCACAGGCCTGAGTTCCAGCCTTAGGTAAGCTTCTATCTGTTCACAACACCATTTCCAGCCAGGAAATTAAGGGGACTTGGAGTCCCCTGGGGCTCCTTTCAGTCTTAGAGTTCTTCCTTTATCCCGCCGTGGTAATTGATGGATTTATTTCAAACACTGTCCTTTGCCTATCTTTGCCAGTGTTATATGTTTGCTTTGTAACTCTCTGAATGACTGAATTGGGTCACTGCTCCACAAATCCAATTGTCATTCTGTCAGCTGTGGAAATGCCTGGAAATACTTGATTGTCCATGCTGAGAAGGCGAACAGCACCGTACCTGTGTGCCCCTAGGATTCTCTTCTCCACTGTGTGTGTCGGTGATTCTGCCAGTCACTAATAAAACAGTGTGTGTGTGTGTGTGTGTGTGTGTGTGTGTGTGTGTGTAGACTCCTAGCCCATATCCTTTTTTTTCTATTCAAAATGTTTACCTGTCATCTTCTTCTAAAACTGGATGGTAGCATTTCTCCCTTCCACTCAAAAACTAGCAAGGCAAAAAGCCAGATGTGGTAGCGCACACTATTAATCCCAGCACTTGGGAGGTGGAGGCTATCAGATCTCTGTGAGCTTGAGGCCATCCTGGTCTCCCAAGCGAGTTCCAGGAAAGGCGCAAAGCTACACAGAGAAACCCTGTTTCGAAAAACCAAAAAAAAAAAAAAAAAAAAAGAAGACTGGGGTGGCAGTGGCACACGCCTTTAATCCCAGCACTCGGGAGGCAGAACCAGGGGGATCTCTGTGAGTTTGAGGCCAGCCTGGTCTACAGAGCGAGATCCAGGACAGGCTCCAAAGCTACACAGAGAAACCCTGTCTTGAAAAACAAAACAAACAAAAAAAAAAAAAAGAAAAAAGAAAAGACTGATACTGGGGGTGGAGTGGGACACTCCTTTAATCCCAGCACTTGGGAGGCAGAGGCAGGCGGATCTCTGTGAGTTCAAGGTCAGCCTCATCTATAAAGCAAGTTCTAGGAGAAACTCCATCTTGAAAAAACCAAAGGAAAAAAGAAAAGAAAGAAAGCAGAAGACTGAGCAAGCCGTGGGGGAGCAAACCAGAAAACCAGAAAGAAACATTCCTTCATGTCCTCTGCTTCAGTTCCTGCCTGTATTGACTTCCCTAGGTCATAGAGTGTGATCTGAGAATTGTAAGCTAAAATAAATGCTTTCCTCCCCAAGTTGCTTTTGGTCCTATGGTTCTGTCACAGCAATAGAAACCCTAACTAAATCAACTAATAAAATCTTTTAATACAGACTTTAAGGACATTTAAGAGTAAGGTCCCAGAAAGAACATACCCCAGAGAATGAGTGTGGACTTAGGAGGAAGATGGTTAGTTTGAAGGACATTTGCAACATACATTTTAAACACTGGGGTGGGGTGTGTGCTAGGCAGGTTGACTTGTAGGTGTTCTTAAAAATAAGGGTGGTGGGGTTGGAGAGATGGCTGAGCAGTTTAGAGCACTTGCACCCACATGTGGCTCATAAGCATCTGTAACTCCAGTTCCAGCTAACCTGATGCTCTCCTCAGGCCTCTTCCGGCGCCAGGGATGGAATGCACGTGGTGGACAGACATGCATATGTGCAAAACACTCATACACAGAAAATAAAATACAACTGAGAGAGAGGTTGATTGATTGGTTGAGGGAGGGAGGGAGTGATTCAGGGAAAGAATGAAGCATAACCGAGTATGGGTGTGGGATTCTCAAGGGAGAGCTGTACTTCATTATCTTTACAATGTTCTTCTGTAGGATTTTAGTGGCTTTCGAAGACAATTGTCAAAGGTTTGCTATGAAATCACAGGGGAGTTTTAGGGGGGCACCTAGCAGGATTACAATCGATAATCTCACAGGGATGCAGGAAAGTGGGTGACTTTACTGTAAACAAAGGGAACCTAGAAAGTATTCAGGGAAAGGAATGTGGCCTTACCCAAGGTTATGTTCTTCCAGGCCTAAAACGGTTTGTTGCTGTTATATGCTGTGGGGTAATGCTTTTGTACACTGGTTTAATAAAACGCTGATTGGCCAGGAGCCAGGCAGGAAGTATAGCCAGGATAAACAGACAAGGAGAATTCTGGGAAGAGAAAGACTGAGTCAGGAGACACCAGCCCACCATCCAGGGAGCAGCATGTAATGACACACAGGTAAAGCCACAGAATATGTAGCAACATATAGATTAACAGAAATGGGCCGAGTTTAAATGTAAGAGCTAGTCCTTGGTAGGCCTGGGCTAAGGACCGAGCAGTTTTAATTAATATAAGCTTCTGAGTGATTATTTTATAAGTGGCTGCAGGGTCTGTGGGGCTGGGCAGGACTGGAGAAAACTTGAGCTGCAATTATAACATAAAATATCTGTATATGTTAAAGCCTATGTGTTATTTCTCTGTAGACAAATATTTGCAGCAAATTGTGGGGGAATTCTTATGACTTATTTATTTTTATTTATGTACATGGGTGGTTTTCTTGTATGTATGTCTGTGTACCATGCGCATTAAGTTCCCAAAGAGGCCAAAAGAGATGTCAGATCCCTAGGAACTGGAGTTATAGATGGTTGTGAGCCACCATTTGGGTGCTGGGAATCAAACCTGGGTCCTCTGCAAGGGCAGCCAGTACTCTTAGCTGCTCAGCCATCTTTCCAGTACCCGTTCATGGGTTCTTGTGTCTCAGCTGGACTCAATTCTCTGAGGTACTGGCAGTAGCTGTATACACCTCTTTCCTTCCTTTTGGTTTTTTCTTTTTCTTTCTTTCTCTCTCTCTCTCTCTTTTTTTTTTTTTTGGTTCTTTTGAGACAGGGTTTCTCTGTGTAGCCCTGGCTATCCTGGAACTCGCTCTATAGACCAGGGTGGCCTTAAACTCACAGAGATCCACCTGCCTCTACCTCCTGAGTGCTGGGATTAAAGGCATGAGCCCGCCGCCGCCGCCGCCGCCGCCACCCAGTTCTCTTTTCTTTATTCAGGGAATTAGTTCAACAAGTTATTTTTTCTGACAATTTTATTTTATTATTAGTTATATGAGAGGTTTTTTTTTCCTATCAAAGGTAGTTTGCCTGGTAAGGGCTCATATTTCCTTTCCCTTTGTGTCTATTATTCAGTAGCATCAAATTGTGAAGTTGAGCGCCACTAGTAGGGTGACTCAGTCACTACCTACATCAGAGCTTAAAAATCCATCTCTTATTGGGGAGCCTGCCACCCAGCTCCCAAATAAATCACACACGGAGGCTTATTCTTAATTATGAATGCCCGGCCTTAGCTTGACTTATTTCTTGCCAGCTTTTCTTAAATTATCCTGACTACCTTTTTCCTCTGGGCTTTTCCCGTTCTCTTACTTCTGTAAATCTTACTCTTACTCTGTGGCTGGCTGTGCAGCTGGGTGGCTGGCCCCTGGAGTCCTTCTCCTTCCCTGGTTCCTTCTTTCTTCGCTCCTCCATCTCCTTTCTTCTTCCTCCTCCCAGACTTCTCTTTCCGTATATCCTCTCTGCCTGCCAGCCCCGCCTGTCCTTTCTCCTGCCTTGCTATTGGTTGTTCAGTTCTTTCTTAGACCAGTCAGGTGTTTTAGACAGGCACAGTAACACAGCTTCACAGAGTTAAACAAATGAAACATAAGCAAAAGTAACACACCTGAAAATAATGTTCTACAACAGTAGTGAAACTCGGTTGCCAAGAAACTACCCTGGAACTGAGCATCAGGAAATGAGACTTTGAAACCATCTCCACCACCAGAAACCAGTCTCTGGACCTGTCAGGGCCTGTTTCTCCCTGAAAATGAAGCTAAACATCTCCCTATCTAGCATCCACCTAACAGAGATAGTGTGTGGACTAAATCAAATAAGGGAATGTGCCTGGCATATTCCCAGTACATAGCTGTTTGATTAATCAATGATATTTTATTTCATTATGTTGGGTTATATTATGTTAAGCATTTTTGTTTGTTTGTTTGTTTGAGACAGGGTTTCCTTGTGTAGCTTTGGCTGTCCTGAAACTAGCTCTGTAGACCAGGCTGACCTTGAACTCAGAGATCCTCCTGCTCCTGCCTCCTGAGTGCTGGGATTAAAGGTATGCACCACCACCTCCCAGCTGTAAAGTATTTTTGCTCATGTTCGTAGCTTACTTTGAACATACTCCCCCACCACCAGAGAGTTCCTATAATTTTAACAGCTCCTTCAATAAATATTTATTTTTGGTGGATTATAAGCACAAGATGGTCGGGAGTTTAAGGTCTAAAGAGCACTACAGGGAGTAGCGGATGACAAGGGTCACGGCTATAACGTGAGGAGGGATGAGCTTGATGAGCTTGTACATGTATGTGAACATGTCTTGTATGCATATCTTTTGGTAAGTGTAGAGGCCAGAGGTCAAAAATCAGTATTATTCCTCAACTGCTGTTCTTGTTTTTTTTTTTTTGAGACAAGATCTCTTGTTAGCCTAGAGCTTTTCAAGTTACAGTAGACTGGATGGTCAGCAAGCCCCAGGGATCTGCTTCTGACTCACCAGGGCTGGGGTTATAGGTGTGTACCACCACGTCTGGCTTTTTACACGGGTTCTGGGGATTGAACTCAGGTCATCAGGCTTGGCAGCAAGCACCGTTACCCACTGAGGAATCTAGCTATTCCCCCCACCCCTTGTGAAATTTTTTGAGGGAACTAGTTCCTTCTGTCTTCAAGAGCACAGACATAGTCAACCCACAATTTATCTTTTGTTATATTTTGTTTTTTGTTTTTTTCCCGGTACTCACTATGTATAGAGACCAAGCTAGCCTCAAACTCACAGAGATTTTCCTGCCTCTGCCTCTGCTACCACACCTGGCTAAAATTCCCGCCCTCCCCATTTATTTTTATTTATTATGTATGATGAGTGTTTTATCTGAATGTATATATGTGCACCACATGTCTGCTTGGTGCCTGAAGAGGCCAAAAGAGGGTGTCAGATCTCACAGAACTGTAATTACAGACAGTTATGAGCTGCCATGTGGGTGCTGAGAACTGAACCCAGATCCTCTGGAGGACCAGCCAGTGCTCTTAACTGCTGAGCCATCTTTCTAGTCTACCGTGTATCTTTGTAGAATTCATGTAACTGGGCTGGGGATATGGCTCAGTTGGTTGAGAACTTGCTGTGTATGCACAAAGCCCAGGGTTTGGACCCCAGCACCACGTAAACCAGGTGTGGTAGCACATCTCTGTAATCCTAGCTTTGAGAAGCTAGAAGCAGGGGGAGCAGGAGGTCGAGGCCAGTCTTGGCTAGAGTGACTGGAGAGAGACAATGAAAGAGACGAATAGCCCTGTCCCATAAGGGGTAAATCATTAGATAAAATTTTATATACCATAAACATACTAAACTTCATGAGACTGGACATGTTAAATGAGTTAAAGTCACAGACGTGTGCCTCTGTCACCATCTGGTTCTAGAATGTTCTCTGTTATTCCTGACATAAGCCTCAGGTCTGTTTGCAGACTCTCCCTGTCCTTCCTCGAAGCCCCTGGCAACTACAAACCTATTTTCTGTCTCTATAGATTCAGCACTTTGGGACAGCTCGAAGAGACGGACACACCAGAACCTGAGTCACACCTCTGTGTGGCAGTTTGGACACATCACATTATTCATCCAGGAGTTAATTGGCTCTTTGGAACGTTTCCATGTTCTGGTGATTATCTTCGATGCCATTTGGCCCTTCCAAGAATGTGCCAGGTTTCTGACAGCTATCTTCGCTGCAATCGCAAGGGTGAATACACCCTGACAGTACAGCCTTTGTCTGAATCCCCAAGGGAAGGTGGACTCTTTCTGTGTTTTTCCTTTCATTGTCTCTCTCCGGCCATACTGAGTGATCTCTTAGTTAATTCACAGCATGGCTTACTGGCGATTGACTGACAAGCTGGAACACCTGGGTATGAATCTGAGTTTTAAAGTTTATTTTTTCAATTTCATTTTATGTGTATGAATGTGTGTCTGTGTTTGTGGCCTCTCTCTCTCTCTCTCTCTCTCTCTCTCTCTCTCTGTGTGTGTGTGTGTATGTGTGTGCATGCATGCATGCCTGCCTGCAGGTACCCTCAGAAGCTAGAAGAAGGTGTTGGGATCCCTGGAAATTGAGCTATAGGAAGAGGTGAGCTGCCTGATATGGGTGCTGGGAACTGAATCTGGCTCTTAGCAACAACAGCAAGTGCTCTTAAACTATGAAGACTTCTACTCAGTCACTGTTAACTCAGTGTCTTGGTTTCACTTGTGTTGCTGTGATAAAATACACTGGCAAGCTGGGCAGTGGTGGTGCCCACCTTTAATCCCAGCACTCAGGAGGCAGAGGCAGGTGGATCTCTGAGTTTGAGGGCAGCCTTGTCTACACAGTGAGTTCCAGGACAGCCAGGGCTACAGAGAGAAACCTTGTCTCAAAAAACCAAAAATAAAAATAAACTGGCAAAAGCAACTTTAAAAAATTCACTGGAACTTGCAGAATCATACAGTGATAACATCTGGAGATAAAACCAGTGTGGAGTGCCGGTGGCCATGTCAGAGGAGCAGCAGATGGCAGTTGACTTCAGGGCATCAGTCCACCAGTAGGTGAATCCCTGATGGGTGAATCTCGGATAGACAAGGTCCTGAGACCACTGACTCCAGAATGTCTTTTGCTTCTGCTGTGCCTTCACATGTTGACTGCTGCCATCTTTCTCTGGTATCTGGCATGGTGTGAATGGGTGTGGGGATCCCCACTGCCTGTAAATGCAGTGTGTTCATCTCATGGAAACATCTTTTTCTACTGGGCATTTTTACCTGTGGATTATTATGAAGATGATTTCTTCCTAAGATGTACTGTATAATTGATAATAATAAAGTTAGTTTAAGTAGAGTTTTGATGATTAAAAAAATAAAGAAAGTGTCACACAGCTAGAACACATGAGTTGATATTGAGGAGTTGCATAGACTATAGCTTAGGTTAATTAATGATTAAGAAAAAATTGAGTCCCGGTAGCCCAACTAGTTTAAATTCTTTTAATCTTTAATGTTGGGGAATGTGTTCACAGGTTTCAGAGTGCATCATAGCTGAAACAAAGCTTTGAAAATAACTTAAAGTTAGACTAGATGTTTTTGTCAAATAGCTTTGAGGTGAAAAACCCAAGAAGATAATGTAAAGTTTTAGAAAGGCACATAGTTGAGTGAGGAACTTGTTAAGGTCAGGGAATAAATACAAAGCATCCCAATTATTACTAGCTGACATACATTTCCTTGCTAAGTTTGGTTGGTGAACAAAGATGATGATTAATTCCTTATACCCATTTTTGCTCTCAATCTCTTGATATAAAAAAAAAAACTATTGATGAGTGGGTATGTACCCTAAAGATTTAAAGTAGAGCTGAATGATTATTTTTCATATATAAAAGTTTAGATTTGTGATTCTTTTAAGGTTCCTTATAAGATTACCTTTCAAGATAAGTAATAAAGTAATTGGCCCTTTTTTTGTAACCACAAAACTCAGCCTGTCCATAAAAGAATATCTTGCTTGCTTACACACTGATAATCTATTTGGGTATGTTGCTTGGGTATGAACGTACGTGGGTTCTTGGGATAATTTGTTTTTCACCTGTAATATGTAAAATGTTTAATTGTGTTAGGGATGTGGAAAATGTGCTGTTTTTTACTTGTATTCATTGTAATCATTCACTTGAAAAACAGAATGTTTTTGTAATTGCCTGAAAAATTTTGCTGGGGTATATAAGCTGTAAGGGAAAGAATAAAGATAGAGTTAAAATGAGTTAGAAGGAAAACATCAAGAATGAGAGAAAGAGTCGGGCGGTGATGGTGCACGCCTTTAATCCCAGGACTCGGGAGGTAGAGGCAGGCGGATCTCTGTGAGTTCGAGGCCAGCCTGGGCTACCAAGTGAGTTCCAGGAAAAAGGCGCAAAGCTACACAGAGAAACCCTGTCTCGAAAAACAAAAACAAAAACAAAACAACAACAACAACAACAACAACAAAAAAAAAGAATGAGAGAAAGAAATCACCAGGAAAATAAAGAATAGAGAATGCCAAAGAAGAATAAAGGAAAGGTCTGTCCAGGTGGTGCTGGCACACGCCTTTGATCCCATCACTCAGGCAGCAGAGGCAAGTAGATCTCTGTGAGTTCGAATCCAGCCTGGTATACAGAGCGAGTTCCAGGACAGGCTCCAAAGCTACATAGAAAAACCCTGTCTCAAAACAAAACAAAACACCCAAAAAACGAAAAACAAAACAAAACAAAAAACAAAAAAAAAAAGGAAAAGAAAAAGTCTGAAGGAATCCATCAAGAGAATATGTGAGTGTTTTTTCCCTTAATTGCCCCAGATAGAAAAGTCTAGTATGCACTGACTCTGTGGATTCCCTCTGAACCCTGTGCTGTTGGAGGCTGGCCCCCCAGGCAGCAAAGTGGAGGAAGCTATGATTACCTCCTACTTTTTTAGGACCTGGTGATTGAACTCAGGTCCTCGGCTTTGTGCAACAAGCGCCTTACCAGCTGTTCTTTTTCACTGGCCGTGAGGACAGCTTTGAGGAGTCTGTTCACTCCTTCCGCCTTCCCACGGGTTCGGGGATGAAACTCAGGTCTCTAGGCTTGTGAGGCAAGCCCCCTTAGGCCTTCTAACTGGCTCTGCACCTACTCACTTCTCACCTTTCCTAAAGTATCATTGTTCTCCCTCCCCCTTCCTCCCCTTCTCCCTTCCTTCTTCTCTCTCCTCCCTTTGCCTTCCAGAAACAAATCCTTCTTTACATACAGCATTGCCTTTCTGAAATGACTTCTTAGAGCTGTGCCACTGAGCGCCACACCTAATGTTTTCCGAGATTGCTCGTGCACGTGCCTTATCCCTCGACGAAATTGTAAGCTACTTAAGAATAAAGACCTTGGCAGGTTTTCTCTTTTCTTCTTTCTTCTTCCTTAATTCTTTATTCTGGGTCAGACCAGTAGTAGGTCAGTATGTATCTCTGAATCGCTGCTAAATGTGCTGCGGCTTGTTCAAAAGGCAAGCGTTTGACTTAGACGATCTCTGGGAACAAACGGGAACGAGCGTTAATAAAACCCCATGAAATGCAATTTCCTGTTTTGTGTAGCAGTGGAGTCAACTGTTCGGCCATGTCTCCTAGGAAATGTAGGTCGCGTCGAAATTGCAAAGAAAAATGTAAGGAAGCCGTCCTGAAGGGTCGCTAAAGAAACCGAAGTGGAACGCGGTGGTTTTCTAGCTGTGGGTCCTCATGAGTGGCAAGTCAAAGATCTCTCTGTGTATGAAGCATGATGAGCTCCGAGGCGCCAGGCAAGGATCACTCCTACCCCATTTTCTGCTCTGGTTTCTTCATATTTACACCCTCTGTTGCAGGTGAGCGGCTCCCTGGAGGGGAGAGAGCCTAGGCAAAGGCCCCTGTGTGCAGGGGCACTGGGTGGGCTTTGTGGAGGGGAATGCCAGCTTCCCAGTCACTGTTCCATGAATCCTCTGGATTGCATTCTGGGAGCAAATGTAGCGGCCCTGCATTTCCCAAGGCTCTCCCGCCAGCTGTTCCTGGTGGAAGTTGGCCCCTGAGAGGCACTGACAGCTGAAGGCATAAGAAATAATCCTCTGTGGCTCCTGCCCTTTGGTGGTGGTGGGGAGGTCAGGCACTGGTGGTGAAGGCCATAGCAGCCGCATCTGGGCTGCAGCAGGAACATTCCTTGGAGCCTATAGCAGCTGGAATGAGTGGCAAGGTGAAGCCCCCCTCCCCCACCACAGCATCCAGATGCTGGGCAGTTCTTTTGTCCCCTGAGCTCCTGTAAGCCTCTTCAATACCCAACCTGTTGGCCATGTGAAACTTTACTCCTCTGTTTTTATTAATTATATTTATTATTTTATGTGTAAGGGTGTTTTTTGTCTACATGTATGTCTGTGCCTGCCTTGGAGGCCTGGTGCTCAGGGAGGGTGTCAGATCTCTGGGACTGGAGTTCCAGATAGTGTGAGCCACCTTGTGGGTGTTGGGAATTGAATCTGGGTCCTCTGGAAGAGCAGAGGCTCTCAATAGCTGAGCCATTTCTCCAGCCCCGTGGAACCCTACTCTGTATGAACTGTGTGGAGCAGGCGCTGTTCTGACTGGATCTCACTGGCATGGCTGCTGCCCAAGCCAGAGCAGAGTTTAAAGCATTGGCCCCCTGCCCTAGATGCCTAGGAGCCAGGATACAGGGCCCAAGAGAGCCAGGGAATGCCGGGTAGGAGCATGGGCCAAGGACAGCTGCTTGCATAAAGCTACACACACACACACACAAAAAAAAAAAAAAAAAGCGCGCGGGGGGGGGGGGGGGGGCATATCAATCAGCAAGAAAGCATGTGTTCTCAGAGACAGACTCACAGGTCAGACTGATGGAGACAAATTCTTCAACTGAGTTTTCCTCTTCTTATGTGATCAACTTCCCAGCCAAGGTCAGCCACAGCATTAAGTATTGGCTTTTAGTAGTAGAACAGAGTATCAAAGCCAGGGTCATACACTGTGACTGGTCATATTACTCCTGGTGTCCAGGCGCACCCCACATGCGCATGAGAAGGCCAGAGGTGGATGTCAGGCATCTTCAGTCTTTTTGCCAACCTATATTTAAAGGTAGGGTCTCTCACTTGCCCCCGGGGCTCACCAACATGGCTAGTCTGGTTAGCCGGCTGGCTCTGGGCTTGTCGTCTCCACCCACTGAACCCTGTACAGTTAGTTGGGTGCTCGGATCCTGGCACATCTTCACCTTAGTGTAAGTACTTAGCTGTCTCCTCAGCCCCCAAGGGAAAACAGCTTTTAAAAGCATAGATAAGAGGAAGCACCCTCAGTGGTAATTAAAATTTCACACTTAGCCAAATCGAGTACTCATATTTTCTTTTAATTTAAGAATGTAATATGTGTTAAAAGTTCTGCTTCATTTTCTCCCTCCTTCAAACCAGAGTTGAAAGGATTTCTTTTTTAAAAAATGTCCTTAATTCAGTGCTAACTTAATATTTTTATTAATTCAGGTATGCAAAGGTAAGAGAAGCCATTTTCTGATTTGACTGTGAGAGGAAAAGAAATGGTTTTATATCGAAATAATCAACCAAGTGATGAGGGAGTCAATAGGATGGGAAAAGAATGTTTGCAAACTAACAGCCAGAGCCTAACATAAAATGCATAGAAAGAACTTGAAAATCTCAACAGCACCAAATGGACACACAGACAGACTTGCTGTGGGATGTTCTGTATGTTAACTGTGTTGCTCTGATTGGTTAATAAATAAAACACTGATTGGCCAGTAGCCAGGCAGGAAGTATAGGTGGGACAAGGAGAGAGGATAATTCTGGGAAGTGGAAGGCTTAGGCAGAGAGACACTGCCAGCTGCCACCATGACAAGCGAGATGTAAGGTACCTAGGTAATTCACGAGCCACATGGCAACTTATAGACTAATAGAAATGGGTTAATTTAAGATATAAGGACTAGATAACAAGAAGCCTGCCACGGCCATACAGTTTGTAAGCAATATAAGTTTCTGTGTGTTTACTCGGTTGGGTCTGAGCAGCTGCGGGACTGACGGGTGAGAGAGATTTGACCTGACCGTGGGCCAGGCAGGAAAACTCTAGCTACACAGACTAGCACAAATCTGCTTAGAAAGTGAGCAATAGACCTAAATAAACATTTCTCAAAAAAAGGCAAATGGCCAATAGATTTAAAAAAAATGTAGACATCACTGATTCTCGGGAAACTGCAAATCAAAGCCATGATGAGCGAGAACCTGTGGACAGTGGTGTTCTCACAGTGAGCGAGAACCCGTGGACAGTGGTGGTCTTCACAGTGA